>PVIC010017034.1:0-33242 GCA_004025085.1 Thryonomys swinderianus
ATATGACATTTACACACCTGTGATCTATTTATTTCACTTATGAGTGTGTCCTCAAGGTATGTCCATTTGAGTATAAATAACTCAAACTTATCTTTCTTTATGGCAAAGTAATACTCTGTTTTATTAAACAAAACCCACATCTTCTTTATCCAGTCTCCAGTTGATGGGCATTTGGGTTGTTTCCAAGATTTAACTATCACAAACTAAGCTGCTATGAATACGTATGCACATATGTCACTATGACATGATTCTTTCAAGTCTTTCATGTATATTCCTAGCAGGGGAATTGCAGGGTCAAACAGGCCTTCTAACCCTAGTTTTCTGAGGAATCTCCCCAGTGGTTGTACCAGTCTACATTCCCACCAACAATGGAGAAAAGTTCCTGTCTCCCTGTAGCCTCGCCAGCATTTCCTGCTGGTTAATTTCACAATAGCCGCCATTCTTTGTGGAGTGAGATGAAATCTTAGTGTAGTTTTCATCTGCATCTCTCAAATGACCAGTGATGTTGAACATTTCTTCATATGCTTCTTGGCTGCTTTTACTTCTTCCTCTGAGAAGTGTCTATTCATTTCAGATGCCCATTTTTAAATTGGGGGAAGGCTGATTTTTTTAAGCTCTTTATATATTCTAGATAGTAGCCCTTTGCAATGAAATAGCTTTTGAAAGGCCCAGATCCTTCAAGAAGTGCTATCACATTGAAGCAATCATAAGTAAGAAGGTGATTTGAGGAAATGATAGTACCATAGGTTTTTTTTTTTTTTTTTTTTTTTTTTTGAGACAGGGTCTCACCTTGCAGTTCAGGCTGGCCCTGAGCTCACTATGTAGCCCAGGCGAGCCTCAAATGCAGCAATCCTCCTGTCTCTGCCTCCTGAGTGCTGGGATTACAGGCGTGATCAGATTACCAGACCCGGCACTGTGGTATGTGGTATTGATTCTTGGTGGGCGTGAGTCTCCACGCCCAGCATTGTATGTTGTTACCGGGATCGAACTCAGGACCTTGCGCTTGCGAGGCAGGTGCCGGAACCATTGAGCCAAATCTCCAGCCCAGTACCATAGTGTTTAAACTGTGATCTCTCAAGGCAATTCCTGATTTATTAGGGCCAGGAAATCTTGTAGGAGAAATATGGCCAATTTTTCCTTCTTTTGTTACTGGGGATAGAACTCGGGACCTTACACTTACAAGGCAGGCATGGAACCACTGAGCTAAATCCCCAACCCTCGCAATTTTTTCTAAGGTTTACATCATTAAAGGATATTTCTTCATTAGAAGAGAGTTTGTTCAAAACTTGAGGAAATTGAGAGAGCAATTTGAAGGACTCAAATCCTAACTCTGTGGGTAACTCATTTATCACTGAATAACGCCTTAAAATTTGATGGCTTAAAACAAAAATTATCTTCTTGTTCCTGTGGGTCAGGAATTCAGTGCAGATGGCTACCTGTGCTTCACATGGTGGTGTCTGCGTCAGACCAAGAGGGCTAGGAGCTGCGAAGTCACCTCAATCACACGCTTGGGTGCTGGGTGCTGGGTGCTGGGTGCTGGGTGCTGGGTGCTGGGTGCTGGGTGGAGCAGCTCACTTTTCCTTCAGTGCCTCTCTGTCCCCACAGAATCTCTCATCATTCAGTGGCTCCTCAAGGAAACCGGATCCTCAAAGGATCTGAAAAACCTCGCAAAGCCAGAAATTATATGGCATACTTCTCTCACGTTGTGTTGATCAAAGTAAAGCATGGGAGAAAACTAGACTCATGCTGAGGGGAAAAGACTCCACTTTTTGTTGAAAGGGCAGCTCTTCCCAGGACTTGCTAGTGGTCCTATTTTTCTGATAAGCTGCTACAGTGGCTGACTCCTAGGAAGGGGCTTCTAAGTTCCTTCACTGAACAAACTAATATTAGTGATTTGACTCTTGTATTACTTCAAATGCTCCAAAGTGCTGTCATCAGATTACTCTTTATAAAGAAAAAAAGCTACAAAGTAGACTGGGCAAATAAATGGCACTTGTGAGTAAGATCAATTTCAGATACAATTCAAATGTTGGAAAATGTGAGTGTTAGAGTTAAGAGAAATGATAATTATCCAATATTGCCTGAACCAAGTTCTAAGATGAATGGATAAACATCAGAAGATTAAAAACTACTCACGTTTTTCTTCACTGATTCCATTGAACACCAATTTGCCCTAATCTTAGCCAGACTAAGGGACTCATTATGGCCTGTTTCTAACAGAACAGAGCTTTAAAGGACTATTATTTCTCTTCCATCCTTTCATCAAACCATGGAGAAAAGCAACTCAGGGAAAGAAGGAAAGTAAACGAGTATAAGTAGTTGTAGCTCAAATACCAAAACTACACTACTGAGAAGCCAGCGTCTACTTTGATTGCTTTGAACCGTGCAGCTCAACCAATACACCTTCACCTTCTAGTGTTCTTTAAATTTCTTCACTGAGGTTTTCACCATTGAATAAGTTCTCACTACTTTCACAATCATTTCCTAGGTGATAATGGTTTCCAGGAATGCACTAAGTCATAAAAGCAGAGATTACCATATTTCTAAAGTTAATCAGTGCCTGCTAAGTCTCTGTTATGTGCCAGTATTGTGCTAGATGCTGGGAATACATTGGCCAAAATGTTTGTCGTGGGGCTGAGGCTGGACCTTAGCAGTAGAGGACTTGCACATGTATGAGTTTGATCCCCAGCACTGCAAAACAAAACAAAAGCTGATGAATGCGGAGCCTGACCACTTTTGATTTGCAGTCTGATGAGGGAAATAGGGGATGAGAAGGTAAATGAGTGTTTTTAAATCGAAGATTAAGTGTTATAGTAAGAAAGAAGAAAGTAATGAGAGAAAACAAGAAGAACTTCCTTTAAAGACAGGCATGGAAGTGCATTAGGGAAAAGTGATGTTAAAGCACAGATCTGAAGATCTGAAAAGAAGAACCACGTCAAAAGTCAGAGGAAGGTGCTTGGAAACGGAAAGGACATGGTGAATATAAAAGTGCTGATGGGAGAAAGAGCTCACCATGTTCTTAGAATTGAAAGTAGATCGCTATCTTGAGAGACAAATACGCAAATTTCTGTAGAATATCTAAAACACACCTCAAGATGCATGTTTAAATTTGTGCTATGTTCCACATAGGCAAAACAAAAGAGTTTTGATGGCAAAACTCTTTGAAAAGTAAAACAAGACCACTACAATAAGAATAACTGCACCCAGAACTTTAGAAGCCTGTCAATAAAATCTCTGAAAGGAAAAAATGGGCCCTAGGGTGGGTTTTCTCTACCTTTTTCCTAGCCTTCTATTGAGAATGTTTTCTGGCTTTACAGAAACTTATTGATTAGGCTAATGTTTCTTAAGCATAAAATAAAGTAATCCTAGTGCCGGGCGTGGTGGCTCACGCCTATAATCCCAGCACTCAGGAGGCAGAGACAGGAGGATTGCTGAGTTCGAGGCTTGCCTGGGCTACATAGTGAGCTCAGGGCCAGCCTGAACTACAAAGTGAGACCCTGTCTCAAAAAAAAAAAAAGTAATCTTCAAAGAAAATATTATAAATAATCAGCACTGGCTTAAATTATTTTAATTAAAATGTTTCTTTATGGGGAATGAAGTATAAATGCCTTACACTGATGCCATTTCATGGAAATCTAAAATTAAATCAAGTTTATGAATCAAATACAAACTACTCAATTAATACATAAATTAAAATAAATAAGTGAAAATTATCAAGATTAATTTAGAGTAATGGGTAATGTTATTCACTGCTGCTCAATTGTATTTAGTTTTACTGTGTTGCAAATTTTGGCCATCATTTGAATCATTATTATCATCATCATTGCTTTTCTTCTTTAAATATAAGCTTTATTTTAATAATAGATCCATTACTTGAAAGGTCAATTTGTACTCACTAAAACACAGTATGAAAAATTTTAAATACTGTTTCAAATTTTCTTTGTTTTCCACTGCTACATTTACTGCTAATCACTGCTGATTTGTACACACACACACACACACACACACACACACACACACACACACACGATTTGACAGAGTAACCAGCAACTGCAAATTTAGGCTGATGGCCAGCTTTTTAGTATTTTATAGTTTCACACTGTGAAATAGATAATATAATTTAGTATTTTTATAGTTTCACACACTGTGAAGCAATGTGACACTCATTCTCCACTACCTGCCTCTGTGAAGTGGCTGCCAGATCTCAGAGCACATGCCAAAATGGAATTTGGCTCTCTTTGGTACTGTATTAACATGACTATATTTACAAAGCAAATGCTTCTCTGAAATTGTGTGGGATACAAAAATGCTAGAATGTGATTTTTATTCCTTTAATGTCATCATAAATATGAAATTAGTAAAAATGCCTGTCAGCTGTTACTTTACCCCTTCCTCCTCATATTAAGAGGTAACACCGTATCTCCCTTCCCTTGAATAAAGGTTTCCTGATGGTCAGCCAATATATAAACAGCAATTTTGGACACTCTTAAAGGTAGGTCGTAAGACCTTTTGAAACTTCTGCCTGGACTGTCTTACAATTACTTGATACACTCCCTACTGGAACTGCCATACCCTGATAAGGCCAAGCAATTTGTAACTCACCTGCCATCCAATGGCCAGTATCAAGTGCCAGCTATCTGAGCAAACCCTACTTATCTTTCTGTGACTATAAGAGCAAAACAAGAGAATTCTGTAGCTAAGCCCAGTCAACTTACAGAAACGTGCAAGGCAAAATAAATTTTGTTTTATGTCACTGGCTCCAAAGTTTACATTACTGCCTTAACACTGCACTGTGCCTATTAAAAATTACAACAAAGCCAGGCGTGGTGGCTCACGCCTGTAATCCCAGCACTCGGGAGGCAGAGACCAGAGAATTGCTGAGTTTGAAGCTTGCCTAGGCTACATAGTGAGCTAAGAGCCAGCGTGAACTACAAAGCGAGACCCTGTCTCAAAAAAAAAAAAAATTACAACAAAATGTCCTGATGTCAAGAACTTAAAAGTGAATTCTTATTATCTCCTTTAGTCATTATATATCGGTCTGAGCCAGCAAGGTCAAGTGTGGCTATCATAATTTAATAGAAGAGGGAAGATAGCCCAATTAGATATGGACTGTGTACCTTAATTGAAGGTATTTAACATTACCTGGCAGGACTGTGAATGCAAAATATTCCCACACTGGCTGCCACTGTACCTACCATTTTACCAGAAAAGATTTATTTACTTGGCTAGTGATATGTTTATGTCTCCAACTGCTAATTGGAGACATAAACAGATAATAAATTAAAATATGACATACTAGTTTATACAACAAGCAAATTGTTAGGTACCATCTTGCAAAAACCTGCCTGAGAGTCCACGGACAGTTACTGATTTCAAAGTAAGGCATCCATAGTGGGGGATCTAGGCACAAATTCTTTCTTCAGAAGGTCTCAGATCAGGCCTTAACTGGAGATGCTCCTGGCATTGACTATATGAGCAAGTGAGCCGGCCAGACCCCAAGCCCCTGTGGCCTCCTGATTCCAGAGCTTTTTGCTCAATGGACCTGGCTACTGCTTTGGGGGTCACCCTAGACTGAAACCAGTATTTAGTCCTCCTAGGGGAGACATGCGGTGCCTGACGATGACAGCTAATCAGAATAGCCCCAGGCAAATAAGTGAAAACGCTTTCAAATGCCCCCCCCCCTGGACTTACTGCTGTTTTGAAGTTTTCTCCTTCACCCTGTCAATACTCAGACAGATGACAGTGTTTCATTGGAATGAAATCATTTGCAACAAACAGGAGATCGCCCACAGAACCTACTCAAGTCTGCTGGAAGCTGAAAATGCCACACAGCTATGTGGTCCAAATGCCTGGGTCAGACACATGTGTGGCTCGAGGATCACTTCTCAGTAAAATTCTTTGGTTAACAGTGGATGCAGCCAGCACGGTTGCTGAGTGCCAGGATTATCAAAATCACTTTACCCATAGATGAAGGTTCTGGGAAACACTGGGACAGCTGTTATTCTTCAGGTCTTTCAAAGCATTTCAAAAGCCACAGAGAACGGTGTGTTGGCCAAAACCACATTTTCCTGACAGAGCTTGGGGCTCTCAGAAGAGCTAGGCATATGACTAAATTTATTCAAGCATTTTCCCCATCATTGAGCAGGGTTTTAGTTTAGTTTTGTTTTGTTTTGTTTTTTTTGCTTTTTGAGACAGGGTCTCGCTTTGTAGTTCAGGCTGGCCCTGAGCTCACTATGGTGCCCAGGCAAGCCGCCGCGAACTCAGCAATCCTCTTGTCTCTGCCTCCCGAGTGCTGGGATGACAGGCGTGAGCCACCACGTCAGGCATTGTGGTATGCGGTGTTGATTGTTGGTGGGCGTGTCTCCACGCCCAGCATTCTATGTGGTTACCGGGGATCAAACTCCGGGCCTTGCGCTTGCGAGGCAGGCGCCGGAACCACTGAGCTAACCCTCCGGGCCTTTTGTTTTGTTTTTGTTTTTAATTCATGGTTCCTTCAAGTACCAGTCATACGGGAGAAAATAAGCACTATAACAATAAACATCAATTATTATAGAATTTCCCCCTCTTTATATTCTCTATAGGAATGCCAAATTTCTATAGAATATGATGAGAATTTCATTGGGTAGGAAGATTTCAGGGATTTGGACCACCAGCTCTCCAAAGAAAAGAGATGGAATTCAGTTCCTAACCTTTGATTATCTAACATACCAATACATATTTAGTCACTGTGATATGATGATTTATAATAAATAATACATATATTTGGTCTTTTTCTCTCTTTCTTGGCACAAAGCTCCCCAAATCAAATAGTGGCCAGTGGTTTAATCAATTGTGTATATGTAATGAAACTTTCATAAAACAACAACAACAAAACAAAACAGAACAAAAAACTAACCAAACAAACAAATAAAAACAACAGGAAGATCGAGTCAGATTGCTTCTGGGTTGGTAAACTCATCCAGTCTCAGATCTTACCCTATACTTGTCTTCTGGCTATTTACCTATATCCTTTATAATAAATTTGTAAAGATAAGTACCTCTCTCCCTGAGTCTTGTGAGCCCAGAAGACCTTCATTTATAGCTTATTAAGAGTAGGGTAACAATCTGGGGCCTGTGCCTGGCATCTGAAGAGGTAAGAGTCCTGTGGGATTAAGTCCTTGACCCTGTAGGGGCTGGAATAATGCTGAGCTAGTTCGTTTCAGGATTGAATTTTAGAACCACTGGAGTTGGCAGAGAATTGGAGAATCACTTGGTGTGAGAATAATGGTGGTCTCTCCAAGTGTGAGGGTGATAACAGAGAAAAGTGGTTTGTTCTCATAGTCACTTATGGATAGACTCTCCCCACCCTTAGTCCCCCTTCCGGCGATCCTTCTATAAAGGGGGCCCCGACAGCCCCACGCCTTCCACCAAGGTCTCTTGTCCTTGCACCAGGGGCTCTCTGGGGACTGGTGGAGAACTGTCCCCTTCAGGCCTCTCCCTCGCCAGCCTCGAAGCTATCTGCGGAGTCCTGTCTCCGGTTCACTCCTGCTGTGTGAAGCAGGTTCCACTGTCCCACCTGCTTGCTGCTATCCAACAGGAAGGTTTCCCATCAGAAAACAAGCATTTTAGTTTCAAAAATACAGTGTACTAATAAGCCCTCTTCATTGCAGCTGCCCGTATGAGAACATTTTATAATGAAAAATTCCTATCTACCCACATCCTAAAATCCAACAGTGAAAATTGTGCTTCGATATACGTCAAGATGAAGTTCAGTCAAAATTTCCTGTTTCACTTTTTACTGTACTTATTTAAATAAATCCTTAGTGGACTCTGTTTCCTAATGCCAGAAAATATTAGTCATTCCCACATCAAAGGGCACATTTTGTGAAATACTCTGTACTGCAGAACCACACAGCATCCGAGTTCTCCACTGACTTTCCTCGGGGCTTCTCTGTTTTGAAATTATCCTGTAACTACTTTCCATTTCTGTTCATTTAATAGCAGTGTTTGTACTCTTCACACTTTTTCTTACATTCTTTTAGGTTAGCCTTTGAAATGTCAGGCTTGGCTCACTGGAATAAAACTTAAAAATGGGAAGAAAGAACCCTTGCTGTCATTTCTTTCAAATTGTAAAAGTAATACATTTTGTTTTAAAAATTAGGTTTTTAACCATTTAATTCATGTTTTGAGAATCACTGGTACAAAAACAGAGCTTCAAAAGACCTTGGAGATTATTTCTAGCTTACTTAAAGCTGTACTAATTGTAATGTACACTCAGACTGGCCTGAATACAGGAGAACTTATGCTGGAAGTAGCCGGGGAGGCTTGTAGACTCCCAAGGATTGAAGGAAACAGCAGCATCAGGACAGGAGTCCCCTCCCCCACATCACTTCATCCTTCTCCTCCTTCCTCTGCTCCTTAGTCCCAGATCTCGGTTGCTCTGTTCAAACAAACAAGAAAGAGATTCGATTGCCACTGGCCAGACGAAGGATTGACTCCTCCTTGGGGTCTGTGTCATGTCTCTCTTCCGTGGCACCGTGAGGCAGCTTCCTCATGGGAGAGTGAGGTTCTCCGAGTCTCGGTAGAGTTGTCAGGAACTGCTCTGAGAACTGCAGTTTGGGAAAAGTGAGACTTTCCCAGGAATACACATCTAATATTTGGTAAATCCAAACCTGGAAGAGGTAAGTAAAAAATTTAGTTCCCTGGCCAGTGGCATTCTGGTGTTGCCAATACTAGTGGTGGAGAGCTCATTGTTATATCTTCATGAATTTTTTTTTTTTGAGACAGGGTCTCGCTTTGTAGTTCAGGCTGGCTCTGAGCTCACTATGTAGCCCAGGCAAGCCTCAAACTCAGCAATCCTCCTGCCTCTGCCTCCCGAGTGCTGGGATGACAGGCGTGAGCCACCATGCCCGGCATTGTGGTATGCGGTGTTGATTGTTGGTGGGCGTGTCTCCACGCCCAGCACTGTATGTGGTTACCGGGGATTGAACTCAGACCTTGCGCTTGCGAGGCAGGCGCCAGAACCACTGAGCTAACCCTCCGGCCCTTCATGAATTTTTAAATGAGGTCACACTTGGTAACTGGATGTTAGCCATAGTTAGAATATTTGCAGTATGAAAATTGGTTACCATTACAAACCAGGAAATCTTTCCCTTTCTTTTTCAAAGTATCAGCTTTTAGGAATGCTCTTTCCCAGTTCCATGACAGGACTTGACAAGAACACAGATACCCTAGTTCCGATGAGCAGCCAGCCACCCTGAGTGTAGCATCACCTGACTGTCCTGTAGGCACTACTTCCCTGGCTAGACTTAGGCGGCAGTTTTCCTCTCCTACAAAACTGCACAAAATAAACCCATTGGGCCGGAGATTTAGTTCAGTGGTTCCGGTGCCTGCCTCGCAAGCACAAGGTCCTGAGTTCGATCCCGGTAACCACATAGAATGCTGGGCGCGGTGACTCACGCCCACCAGCCATCAATACCACATACCACAGTGCCGGGTGTGGTGGCTCACGCCTGTAATCCCAGCACTCGGGAGGCAGAGACAGGAGGATTGCTGAGTTTGCAGTGGCTTGCCTGGACTACATAGTGAGCTCAGGGCCAGCGTGAACTACAAAGCGAGACCTTGTCTCAAAAAATAATAATAAACAAAAAAATAAACCCATTGTTCTTGTATCAAACTCAGTCAATTCCTTCCTGATTGTTGAATGATAAATAGTATAAAACCGAAGTCAAATCTGATTTAGTAAGTGCATGTAAACCGAAAGTATCCTTAACAGACATGCTTAAAAGAATAAAACAGCAATAAAATAATTCCTCCTGGGGATTTGACTTGCTGGGTAGTTATTTAAAGACGAATCATGAGCAGATTGCTCACGACATCTTCCTCCAGCCTGCAGTGATGTGGCCTGGCTGCTCACCACCTCATTCCCATCAGCAGATGATGGTGGGGAGAGAACGGAACCTCCGTGCCTGTGATTCCCCGGGGCCCAGGCCTCTGCCGCCCCTCACGAAGCCCACTGACGCACCTACGCTGTCATACTGACGGGGCTTCGTCCAGCCTCTTGTCCCACATTTCTTAAGAGGCTTAAACTACATGTATCTCACTGACCACAGACAGGACTGGCACGGGGGAGGGGTGTGCTGTTTCCATCCAGTAATGCTTCCTGGGTCACAGGGCCTAAAACAACACAAAGCAATTCTCCAGCCTTTCCAGAGGAATGTGAGGACAGTGATCACCACCATGCTGCTCTTGTGACTCCAGCCTGATTTCCCAGAACATGATGTCATTCTGAGAGCTCCCAGGCACGCAGACCTGGCATTGCTGCTGCACTTTCTTGGGATACTCAGGAAACATAAGCTCGCCAAGATAAATAAAGCCCTAGCACTTACATCTATGGAGATAAAAGCATTTCATAAATTTTGATGCTCTTGTCTTTTTCCTTCTCTTCTCTTCTCTTTTTCTTTTTTTGAGGCAGGGTCTCACTTTATAGTTCAGTTTATAGTTCAGGCTGACCCTGAGCTCACTATGTAGCCCAGGCAAGCCTCGAACTCGGCAATCCTCCTGTCTCTGCCTCCTGAGTGCTGGGATTACAGGCGTGATTCACCATGCCAAGCATTAACCTTTTCTTCTTTTTTTCCTTTTTTCTTCTTCTTTCTGTCTTTTCTGCTTCCTCTTCTCCCTACCCTCAGCCACTTTCAATGTTTATTGATCTTCCAACACTATACTGAGAGATAGAGAAAGTGAGAGCATCAGGATGAAAGGTGGCAACACTGATGAAAAGTGACACGTTATGAAAGTCAGAGAGATAAAGAGAGAGAGAGACAGAGAGAGAGAGAGAGATTAAGTTACAATGTCAATGCAATGCAGTCATCCAAAGTTACTCTGACAAAAGCTTACTAGATGTGGCAATAAACAGTCCTTAGCAAGATGAGGGTGCAGTGATTCCGACACAAGGCGAGTCAGAGGAAGAAATCCAGGAGAGTGTGCCGCCTGGGAGGACGGAGCTGTGATGGCAGCCCCATATTCCAGAACCTGAATAGAAAAGAACCGTTGCCCTGTAGTGAGAAGAGGCGCCCAGATGAATGAAGAACTTGCTAAGTTGAATAAATGCCAGCATACCAAATGATAGGGGAACCCATCTACAAGAGGAAGGGAGGTCCCAAGAACAGACTGTCTGGGGGACCAGGATGTTTAAGGGAGAATCCCATCCAATGTGGGATCCTAGCTTAAAGTGGTAAAAAGAGGGCCAGTGACATAATGTTATCAAAAGCCACCCCCCCCAACACTACAAAAACCTTGTTAAGCAATGCAAATGTAGAATGTATAGAGTTTGGAAATCTGGGTTCAGGTGGCTTGAGGAAGGCCTTTTAATTGTTTCGTATGTGGTGCTGTGGTTTAAAACCAAGGCTTCATACATGCTAGGCAAGCATGCTACCACTGAGCTCTACTAGCTCAAAGCAGGTCTTTAAAAGGCAGGCCTGGTTTGGATTAGCAAAATTCATGATGTGACAGTTTTGCTTTGGTGGACACATCACTGTGAAGACTAAGCCTTGAATAAGTAGCCAGTTGCTTGACAGTGAACTATTTGCTAAGAAAAACAATCTATGTCCAGAGAAAAGCATTCCTTGCCCAGATGAACAAATTATTTGTGCATATGAAGGGAAATAGAGAAGTTACAGTCTTTTTTTCCTAAGTAAGAATTTCCTGGAAAAAAAAAAAACAGATGTCATATTGACAGAGACGGCGTCAATGTTCAATATTGAGAGTAAGGTCTGTGGATCCTCACAGGTGGCTTCAATTCTCAACATCAAGAGCTTTCTTAAGAGTGAGCACCAACCAGAACCCTACAGCACTGGTCCCAAACTTTGCTAACACTGAAATAATCTAAATACTGATGTTTGACAATACTGAAGTTATTTTAAAGCACCGATGTCTGGTTTGCACCCTAGATGTTCTGATTTAGTTTGTATGAGACATGATCTAGGTATTAGAATTTTTGCTCTTAGAAGGTCAGGTGATTTTAAAGTATAAAATTGGGAGGCACTTTCCTAGAATTAAAGGAAAAAAAATGATGGATGAAGTAGTCATTTGGATGCTGCTTTAGAAATATAAGCAAAGAACAGTGAAAGTTTGATGAACCACACATATTACAGGTTGAAATCAGACAGCAGAACCCCAGAACAGGCATAGTATACACCTTATACCATGGAAAACGTGGGGTGGTGGTGCAGAAGTGCCATCGTGGGCAGGTCTGATGGCGGTGGTGTGGCAGCTCTGTGGAGGGTTGGACAGAGAGATCAAGCAAGTTGATTACGGTGATCAGAGCGGAGAGAACAGATGTGACTCAAGGACAGTTCCTACTGCTAAGATATGATCTGGGGAGATGCTTGCAGTATAGACTTCAGAAGCTGAGGAAGCCCAGAACGTGAGGGTGATGCATCTCTGATAGGTGACAGTGGAGGAAAAGAAAGACGTGAGGTGGTGGAGGATGTTGGAAAAGAGAGAACATTAGGAAACTGTGGAGGAGGCCATGAGCAGACAAGAAGGTTAGAAAGGAAGACACCTCTGTCTTGGTAGCCTAGAGATGATGCCAGAGAGAAGAAATCCTGTCTAACCCCCCTTACTGCTAAGAATACAGGGTACCTGCAAGGTGGTAAGAGCTGCCTAGGGAAGGAGCAGCAGGTGACTTGGGTCTTTCAGAGAGACTAAGCCACATCAGCCCAAGGCCACAGGTCGGGAGAGCTAGGTTAATGTTAAGGTGAGCTTATTCCAACAAAGCAAGAGTATCATGTAAGAAGTGTAGAGAGGTACAGGGGTGGCGAGGAACGTGTAACGCTGGAATAACTGAGTAGAAGATCACAGGAAAGAGCAGGGAACCAGAATGTAGGTTAGAGAGAGAAATCAGCAGACACCAGGACAGCACTGGACTGACTGACAGTGCCTTCATCTAAGACCATATCATTGAGCGAGGCTGTTGGCATCATCCTGTCAATCATCAGTTCACATCCTTTGATAAAATTTATTTCAAATATCAAGCTTCTTGTGGATAAGTTATTTATCTTTTCTTAAAAACAGAAATGAAGGGGCCAGGTGTGGTGGCTCACGCCTGTAATCCCAGCACTCGGTAGGCAGAGGCAGGAGGATTGCTAGTTCAAGGCTTGCCTGGGCTACAGAGTGAGCTTAGGGCCAGCCTGAACTACAAAGCAAGACCCTGTCTCAAAAAAAAAAAAAAAAGAAATGAAGGGAAAGGGGATGGAAAGGGGGATTAAGATTTGTTATGTATGTATGCCAACTGCCCACAAGGAGTGCAAACATTATATACTACACACAAGTACTAATAAACTAAAAAAGTAAAAGTGACTTTATTGCCTTTTCTTTTACCAGGGATCAAACACAGGACCTTGCACCTTTGAGGCAGGTGCCAGAACCACTGAGCTAAATCCTCAGCTTTACTGTACTTCCATATCAGAGAAAATGATTATGATTATGTGCCAATAGCACAAAAATTTAAAGGAGTTATAATCTCATCCTCCAGACATACCCTTTTTTTACATTTGTCTGTCTGTTTTCCCAGACATTTTCCAGACATTTGTATATGGAAACGCCTAAAAAAAACATGATTCATCCAAGAAAATTTATTGTGCTATGAGTATTACAATACTCATAGTACATTTATCATTTTGCAACTTGCTGTTTTCACTCACTGATGTAAGCGTGTCAGAGCAGACAGTTTTATTAACAAAGTGTGAAATGCAACCCAACAGGGTAGTTTCTTGTATCCTCCCTGGGCTGTTTCCAGTGGAGATGCCAGTGAACCAATGACAGAGAGTAGCACAGGAGTGTTATAAAGCTGAGTAGAAGCCCTTCTTGGCTGACGAGAGAGAGTCATTTGTTCAATGAATACAATGCTAAATCCTTAGAGGAGGAAATGGCTGGACAGGTTCTGTGCTCTGTGGAGCTCAGTGAAGGGAGACTGAAGTAGGCAAGACTAACTCAGCATGATACCTTCGTGAAGAAGCTAAAAGAGCGACAGGATAAAGATCCAGGGGTCAGAGGGATCTGCTTCAGATTGGGTGGACACAGGAGATCTGGCTAAGTGAGAGACAAACCAGTTGAGGCCTGAACGACAAAAAGGAGCTGGTCAAGTCAGGGTATGGAGAAGGGAGTTCCGGGCTGAGGGAAGGACAGAGGCCAAAGAGGAAGACGGCGTCAGTCCTGGAGGCCTCACAGGCTGCGACGGAAAGTTCTGCTTTTATTAAAAATCAAGGGGAAATCTTTGGAACATTGATGTGATCGGATGTATTTTTTTTAAAAATTGAAGTTTAGAGTTACCAGATAATATCGTAGGGTGTCCAAGTAACTTAGAACTTCAGATATACAATTACTGAAATAAATTTAAAGATCTAAATGCTTTTTATCACAATTCATGATTGAGAAACATCTCATCTACAAGAGGCGGTCTGATGAGCTGAGCAGAGGATGTGGGCTTTACAGGCACAAAAGAGCTGAAAGAAGCAGAAAGTAGGAGCAGAGAGGGGGTTGGTTGTTTCAAAGTTACTTTCCTTATAGGGTTAAAACAGAAGGGACCGCTTTATCATGCTAGCTCAGGTAAACTGGGCTCCCTCTGGTCAGTTGTAAGTCTTCTGGGGTTTTTTTTTGGTTGTTCTTTTTTTTTTTATTTCAAACTATTTCAATTATTTCAAAGTTTTCAACTATTTCAAAGTTCAGTATATGTGGCATCTAGCATGAATATACTCTGGTTTGCTCAGTCTGTTGGACCAAATTCAGGAACTCAGTCCAACACAATGTATTCCTGTAACTTTTGTTTACTACAATGAATAAGTTGGGGGCAATAATAAAAGTGGCATACTATTGTAATCCAAGTGCTTTGGGAGGCTGAGGCAGGAAGATTGCAATTTTGAGCCCCACTTGGGCAACTACAAATAAAATGCACTGGGGATATAGTTTAGAGTGAAAACCTCTACCCTCAGAACTAGAACAAAATTACATACTAAAAAGTTACTCATTGATAATAGTAAATTCAAGTTTAATTCTGTGTCCTGTATTTTTATTTGCTAAATCTATTATTATTATTATTATTATTATTATTATTCTAGGTGTTAAGGAGAGTTTGGAAGGCTTGAGGGGCGGTAGTCCAGAAGATTCCTTAATCAGGTTCTTGAGAAGTCCAGGAAGGTGTTGTGGTTGCCCTGGAGATGAAGGAAAGGAGGTGGGCAAAAAATATGTGTTGGAGATGGAGCACAAAGAACATCTGGACAGATGACTGTGAATTAGTAAGGAAAGAGAAGCATCAAGGTGACGCCTATGTTTTTAATATCTTGCTGGATAATCACAGAATGATTGTGATATTCTCTCTTTGTTCTACAAACTCTGCATATATGTGGCTATTGAATTAAAAATAACAAATCAAAATAAGATAAAAAAAAGGTTTAAGGTAAAGGCAGAGAACCTCTTTCTTACTGAGAACCAATAACTCTCCAACCTTACTTTTTAAAGCCAACAGAGATCTGTATATTTAGAAATACATTATTTACTTTTGTTTCTGGGAAAGACAACTTCACAATTTTTACTTGAATTAAGAATAAGGAGAAGCATACAATGTTATTTGATAATTAGTACAAGCACTAATTATATTTTGGTGCCATGCTACGGCCAATTTTTCACTGTATGGGAAAAGTATATTAAAGTAAGGATAAAAGCATGTGGGGAGTAGAAGGAGCAGAGGCAGCTGGAAGAAGAAATGAAAAGATGGGAGAAAATGAGAGACTCAAAGGGTTTGGCTTCTAAACTACCTAACGGTTGACTTTCTTATTCACTTGGTTAATCACAAAGTATTTAAGGCACCAATTTATACAGACTAATAATAGAGGCCTACTAGTCTAAGGAGGAGGAGAAGTACTTACTGAGATAGCACTACTAGGTACTACACCCTTTCCATAAGTTTTCCCAGTTTTCCCAACAGCTTTAATGTAGGTTTTAATGCTTACCCTTCCTTCACAGAAATTAGGAACTTGCCCAAGAATAGACTGAATGGTGAGACTTAGATTTGAATGCAGGTCACTTATCTGAACTCAGATATGTAGCTTTTTCATCATATCATCTTCCCTCAGGTGGTTGTAAAGAGTATGAATATCTCCATACTTAATAATATTTATAATGAATTTACTTGTTGGCTCTTTTATCCTTTAAAGAGTCTCTGATTCCAGAAATAGCCATTTATTTATTTATTTATTTATTTATTTATTTATTTATTTATTTATTTATTTATTTATTTATTTATTTTTGCTGTCCTGTTGAATACAAATAAAGACAAGAGAAAAGAGAAGAGTATTTCAGAACAGGTTTTTTAAACTGTGGGAACAAAAATGCCTATGGATTGACTCTGTTGCTAAGTGGAAGGGGTTGATAATCTTTAAAGAAAAAATCTTTTTTGTTGGGATTTGTCTGGGATAAGGCTTAGGCTTATTTGAAATGGGTAACATTTTAGAAAAGGAAAATAATTTAATCTTAATAAAATACTAAGAAGGTTTTTTTTTTTTGACAGGGTCTCACTTTGTAGTTCAGGCTGGCTCTGAGCTCACTATGGAGCCCAGGCAAGGCTGGAATTCAGCAATCCTCCTGTCTCTGCCTCCTGAGAGCTGGGATGACAGGTGTGAGCCACCAGGCCCGGTACTGTGGTATGTGGTATTGATTGCTGGTGGGTGTGAGTCACCATACCCAGCATTGTATGTGGTTACCGGGGATTGAACTCAGGACCTTGCACTTGTGAGGCAGGCGCCGGAACCACTGAGCTAAGCCTCCAGCCCTAAGAAGTTTTGTTTAAACAGAAAAGCATGCCCTGGTTTTTGGGGAAGAGGAATTCATGTTAGTTTGCTTTAGTTAGTGATCTTCATTTTCTTCAATTGGGTTTGGGACCTGGGAATTTGGTGAAAGAAAAAAGATGGCCTTGCTGTGAGTGACTCAGTCCCAGCAACTAGACCTAAGAAGATCAGTCTGAAGTGGACACACTGAAGAGGACTGGGATACTTGAGAGCTTTGCTGTTCCTTTGTGGTTTGTACATTCCCTAGCTTTTTTTTTTTTTTTTTTTTTTTGAGACAGGGTCTTGCTTTGTAGTTCAGGCTGACCCTGAGCTCACTATGTAGCCCAGGCAAGCCTTGAACTCAGCAATCCTGCCTCTGCCTCCCGAGTGCTGGGATGACAGGCACGAGCCACCACGCCCGGCACTGTGGTATGTGGTGCTGATTGCTGATTGATTGCTGGTGGGCGTGAGTCACCATGCCCAGCATTCTACGTGGTTACCAGGATCGAACTCAGGACCTTGCTCTCAGGAGGCAGGCGCCGGAACCACTGAGCTAAATCTCAGGCCCTCCTTGGCTATTTTTATCTTTAGGCAGATAATTAGCCAGCGCAATTCAGGTTGTGTTAGCAATACCGTCAAGACTGTGGTGGGAGTGGCGTGAATTCTAGAGCCAAGCCAGGAGAGAGGCAAAAGCCTTCAGAAGCTACTGCAAGGTAGCGCACATCTCTCTGGAAACCTCTTGAATATACTATAAATGAATAGATTTCCTCCCGTGGTATATAATGAGAAGTTTATTAATTTAGTTTTGTTATTAAACAAAGGCTGGAGTATGAGGGGAGGGTCAATTATAGTACGGCAGGGAAAATTCTTGTAGTGCTGTGTGTGCACAACAGGGAATTAGATACAAAATGAACTGCAAGTACCAAGGTCATGTGGTTGGGTTTCTCCCTCAGGAGAAAAATTCCTCATTATGCAAATAATACGCAAATAACAATAATTATGCATTTAGTCACTTCATTTTGCTTTCAGGAGGAATTGGGACAACAAAAGGGAATGTTTGCCAGAAGTCCAGAATTGTTAGATATCTTCCAGGGGAAATAAAAGGGTAATTTTTTTCTCAAACAAATATCTGAGTTTTAAGTGAGTTTTTCAAATGTCTTAATGTTTCCCTTGCACAAACCATATAAAAGCAAAACAAAATAAAAATTATGAAATGGTCAAATATGATTCATATAGAAAGTGAAGCCCGAATGGAAAATTATTTTATTCCCCCTTTCATTTAGCCACAGGGTATCTATTCTCTTTCTTGGCTAAACGGTGTGAGATAAAGGCTTAGATTTTTCTCTGCAGAATGTTTTTGCTCTCCTTTCTAGCCATTTTGTTAAATTAGGCTTTAAATCTGTCACTTGGGAATAATATAGAACATATGTCTGGCGCTACATGAGCCTCAGAGCACTGGACAAACGGATCAGCTTCTTGCACAGCTGCACTGGGGCGCAAGCGGGGCCCAGGCAGCCAGCAGAAACAGCCGCGGTGGCCGCCGATAGGAATAGGTGGCTGTCCCTGTCCTGGGGGTGGGGGCTGGGAAGGACATCGGAAAACTGCCATTCTTCTATGAATAATCTAGAATTTGGACCAAATCTGCCTTTGGTTCAATTCTGAGAATGAGCTGAGTTGATTAGAATTGATCATTTCTTCTTCTTGTAGCCAAAGACTATAAAACATGTCTCTTAACAACAGAAATGTTTTAGGATCTTATAGTGGAGAGGTCTCTCTCTCTCTCTCTTTTGGGGGGGACAGGGTCTCGCTTTGTCATTCAGGCTGGCTTGAGCTCACTATGTAGCCCAGGCAAGCCTGGAACTCAGCAATCCTCCTGCCTCGGCCTCCTGGATGCTGGGATTACAAACGTGAGCTACCAGGACTGGCATTGGTGGATCTGTTTCTTAAAGGATGCATTTTCTGTCTCCCACTGTTCTTCTAATAATGTCCCAAAGAATCACAGTCAGAACAAACATAGTCATTTGCCTTCAATATCAATGCATGCCCCCCAAAGAGACAGCAATTCTAAGCCCTGAATTAACCAAACTCAGTACACATTGGTGAGATTATTCCAAATGTTTTCTTGTTTCTAATAAAGACATCATCACTGTATCACTGCCAACTTCAAATACCTGGGGTCATCTCTAGTTTTCTTCTTTTGTGGCTTTTCTTTCCCTTCTTCATTCCTACTCCCCCCCTACCTGAATCTTGGTTTCCTCCCAATCAGGTAGGTCAGTAGGTCAGAAGATAAGACCAGAGTGTTGGTAGCTGCAGAGAGAAAAAATGAATGGGACCAGCAGTTCTAGGTCTCCAAAAAGCCAGTGGCAATTGTACATCCAAAACCAGTGTGGGGTTTTACTCTAAATGTGACCCCTTCTGTACAGCAAGCTAGAATTAGAGAAGAAATGCAATGCAGCATCCACTGGATTTGAGAGAGTTTAATCAGGAACATTAGAAAAGGAGCTGTTTAAAACTGAGCCCCAAAAAACTCCATTTCAAGGTTTCCAGTTTTACTCTGCCACCATGACTAGGTGAGAGCCGCAAGAGACAGAGAGGGCACGGGCTGGACAGAGACCCCCTGAAAAGTTGAAAGAAAAACTGGGAAGGACACGGTTCCCAACCCTGCATAATAAGAAGCCAGACCACACTCTTTGGGGATGATATCTAGCTTTATAATATATGTCAGTCAAAGTGCCAATAGAACCAGAGAAAGTACAAAACTAGAGAAAGCAATCCAAAAATTCATATGGAACCAGAGACGAACCAGAATAGCAAAAGCAATCATAGACAAGAGCAAAGCTGGAAGTATCCCAGCCCTAGACTTCAACATATATTATAAAGCTATTGTCATAAAAACATCATGGCACTGCGCGAAACAGATGTGAGGATCTGTGGAAAGGAATAGACCAGTGATGGTGAACTCTTCAGAGCTTTTAATAACAAACAGCCTGCTGTGGCTTGTGTGCCATAGGCTTGCCACAGCTGGAATAGACGATGCAAAAACAGTTCCATTCCAGGCACACTCAGCTCTCCAGTCGTTGACAACGGGGCCCAAAACATGCTGGAGGCAAAGTAGCCTCTTCATTTGTTTTTTGTTGTTGTTGTTGTTTGTTTGCTTTAGTTTTTTGGAGATAGAGGCTCACTTTGTAGTTCAGGCTGACTCTGAGTTCACTATGTAACCCCGGCTAGCCTCTAACTCTTGGCAATCCTCCTAACGTAGCCTCTTTAATAAAAAAAATAAAAATTCAATTCAATCCAGTTATTCCTCTTCTGGGTATCTTCCCAAAAGAGTTAAAGGCATCATGTTACCATGATCCATGCATGCCCATGTTCTACCAGCCCAATTCATAGTAGGTAAATCTTGAAAGCTGCCTATATGTCCATCAAGTGATGAATGGGTAAAGAAAATGTAGTATCTACACACAGTGGAATATAAAAAAGAATAAACTTGAGTCATTTGTAGGGAAATGGAGGCACCTCGAGACCATAATGTTAAATCTGACTCACAAGTGAAATAAATCTGATTCACAAGCTTAAATATTGCATGGTTTCTCTTATATGAGAAATCCAAAATATAAATAAAGAGCAAAATAAAAGATAACTGGAAATAGGAGGATAGATAATTTACAAAAAGGAAGGGGACCAAGAGGTTGAAGGGGAAGTTAAATGGGGAGGGTGATGGGGAAGAAAAATGAATTAAGATGTGTTATATACATGCACAACTCCTCACAAGGAATGTGATCACTGTGTGTGCAAATATGTACTAATAAGAAATAAACATGGAAAAAACCATTGATGAAGAAATAATAAAGTCTTTTAACTTCCCCAAACCTAAATATGTGCCCTGCTCTGTAACTTTCAAGAGGTTCCTATTTCATTGTTGTGCATGATGATGCATGCCACTATTTGGGAGGCTGAGGCAGGAGGATCACTGAGAGTTTGAAGCCAGCTTGTGGAACATAGTGAGTTCAAGCCCAGCCTAAACTACATAGTGAGACCCTGCCCCACCCCCTCCCCCCAGAAAGAGTTTCCTATTTCATATGAAGCAAAATTGTAAGCCTGGTATTGCAGGACCAATATGGACTGGAACAGATGAGCAGAACCAGCCCATATCTTCTCTCTTCTTTTAAACATAATGCTCTTGACAAAATGGATCTTAGCTGCCTGGGTCTTTCCTTCAACCGTTTTCTCTGTCCCTCAACTCTATATCAAGTTTCTTTGTCTCTAGCCCTAACTAATCTTTTCTGCTCTCTCTACCTACTCTCTCTTCTCGGGCCCTAGAATGCACCTGCATAGTGGGGCCAGCCTAACAATAATGATTCAAGTACTACTGGCTCTGCCTTACATATTCATATGAACCTCAGCTCCCTCAACTCTACAGATCTATTCTACAAGAGTTTCTCGAAGTTCCCAAGGTACCTCAACTGACCAGGGACACTGTTTTTAGCCCTTGCTGTTGCTCTCTCATCTTCCCCAAGCACCTGCTGGGCATTGCTGCTGCTGCTGCTGCTGCTGCTGCTGCTGCTGCTGCTGCTGCTGCTGCTGCTGCTGCTGCTGCTGCTGCTACAATACTGGAGCCCCTACCATGTCAAGGTTGTACAATATTCTATAAAGCCTCTGCCAGCTGATGAAAGAATGTGCAACTCATTACTGACAACATGGAATCCATTCAACCATAGAGATCCCCAAAAGAATGCTGTTGATGTTCTAATGATCACTGAGGCACTGTGAGATTTTTTCTTCTTGCTACCCCAGCTCTGCCTTGTCTCCTTGCTCCACAGGATTCAGATGTTAGGTGAGTGTGGACAGAACATTGTGCTGTACTTGGAATTGATCCTCCAGCCCCAAATACAGCGTTTGCATGGGGTCAAATACATTATACCTGCTTCATCTTTTTATGCGAGCTTCACTAGCCCATACTATAAACAGATGAGGGCCTGGACTACCCATACATTTCCAAGAAAATATAGCCTTAGTGAGTCACTTATAGCTGGTGATCTATCATATCTCTCATGTGTGACTGAGTGGAAAAATGGTTAAGACACAAGCTCCCATGATGCCCTCATGCTGCACTGTGCAATAGGGTGACTTCTGACCGCATGTGGTTACTGAGCATTTGAAATGTTGCTGGTCCCAACTGAGATGTGTTGTGAGTATAGAATTCACACCAGGTTTCAAAGATTTATTCCTTTCCCCAAAATGTAAACCAAGTCATCAATAACTTCTCATACTAATTATGTGGTGAAATAGTATTATTTTAGATCCAATAAGTCAAATAATATATGATTAAACTTACTTTCTCTTATTCACTTTTACATTGTATGGCTTCTAGAAAGCTGAAAATCCGGTACACATATGTGATTTATATTTCTGGTTCACATTAAATTTTATTGCACAGTGCTACTCTACAAGTCTCTAATGTGCATGCTAGAAATGCAAATCCTCATGCCCCATGCCAGAGATTAAAAATAAACTGTAGGAGCTACCTTTTCCCCCCAAAGCTCTGTACTTAGCAAACATCACAGCTGATCCTGATTCACACTGCTGTCAAGCTCAGATGCTAAGGAAGGTCAACTTGCTGAGGCTGGAAAAATGAAATCTGGAACAGAGTAAGATCTCAGTACACTTTGTTTAATGATTTAGTCTGCTGGTTCCTTTTAAGTTCAAAATTACTGTGCCAGGGATTTAGCTCAGTGCCCCATTGCCTGCCTCACAACCATAAAGTTCCAAGTTCAATTCCTGATACCAAAAAGAAAAAGAAAAAAAAGAAGAAAAAATTCTTCTGTCAGTTCATCATTCAGTTAATGAGGAATACAGCAAATAATCTTTCCTCCAACTATGGAGAAAGAAGTCACTGGTAAATTCACAAGTTGCCACTACCATGAATTGCAAATCATTATCAGGACATCTTTAGCAATTCTCAACAGAAATGTAATGAATACAACAGCTTTGGTCGTGAAGCCGGGCCAACTGGCTCAGGTGCTCTGTGGTGGCATCACTCCGGAGCTGCCTCTGCCCCTCAGCTCCAGAAACACAAGGACAGCCACAGCCTCAGCTCCATCTGAGCGGCCCACTGCCAGGTTTCACTGATGCAGCCTTTCAGTCTTTGCTTATCTCAACTTTACCCCTTCCGGTGTTCTGAAATTCACTGCAACACTGCAAGTTTTCATTCTTCGTGTCAACATGTTGTTACCAAGACCATTAGTCCATGGCTGTGCTTGAAGAAAACTCCCACAAAGTATGCCAAGCACACACAGTCTGTCTTCTTCTTCTCCTCCTTCTCCTTCTTCTTCTTCTTCTTCTTTTTTTGAGACAGGGTCTCACTTTGTAGTTCAAGCTGGCCCTGAGCTCACTATGCAGCCCAGGCAAGCCTCAAACTCAGCAATCCTCCTGCCTCTGCCTCCCAAGTGCTGAGATTACAGGCATAAGCCATCATGCCCGGCAGTAATTGCTTGGTGGGTGTGAGTCACCATGCTCAGTATTGTTGAATGTGGTTATCAGGGATTGAACCCAGGGCCTTGCACTTGCTAGGCAGGTGCTGGAACCACTGAGCTAAATCTCTGGCCCCAGTCTGTCTTCTTTAAGCAGGGTGCTGAGTAGAAGGAAGTGACTGCAGCAGACTTCCTTTGCATACTCTGTACAATAATGTCCTGTACACAGCAGTCTCCCAAAATCCAACTCCATGTATAACATACCTACTGGTTTTAAAAGCATCACCTACATAATTATTAAAACAAATGCATGCATACTGTAAGGAAAATAAATGTATAGGGGTGGATAAGTGGAACAGGAAAGTTCCCTTCCTTATATAGTTTAAATCCCTAGATTATTGTGGATATTGAAATTCAGGTACTGATATAAATACAGTAGATGAACTATTAAAAACGAGACCATATAGCAGGTGTGGTGGGCACAAGCCTGTAATTCCAGAATTTGGGAGGCTGAGGCAGGAGGATCACCATGAGTCAAGACCAGCCTGGGGTATATACTTAGTTCAAAGCCAGCTTAAGCTACTTAATGTGACCCTGTTACAAAAGGAAAAAACATTAGACCAAAACTCTGTTCAGTTTTGTAACTTGCCTTTCTCACTTGTCAGTGTTTAGCGAGCAACTTTCAGTATTGCTTATGTGAATTTATCTTTTTTTCACTTAATGGTTATACAGCATGAATATTCATTTAATTCGTTTATTCCAACATCAGTGTAAAAACACAGCAGGCTCTCAATAAATACTAGATTTTTTCTTTAATGCAAAATTTATTTATTTTATTTTTTGCCTTTTAAAAAGTTAATTTTATTGGTACATTTTAAATATACAGAGTGATAACATTCATTATATGTACATGATGTGTCTTGCTTTTTCTTTGTTTTTATTTCCCTCCCCTCCTTTCAATCCCTCCTCTTCTACTTGTTTACAAAACTTTTAAGCATTGGTATTTTGGGGCCAGAGATTTAGCTCAGTGGTTCTGGCATCTGCCTAGCAAGTGCAAAATCCTTGGTTCCATCCTGGTAACTACATACAACAATGCCGGGCTTGGTGACTCACACCCACCAGCAATCAGTACCACACACCACAGTGCCAAGCGTGGTGGCTCACACCTGTCATTCCAGCACTCAAGAGGCAGAGGCAAGAGGATTGCTGAGTTCGAGGCTTGCCTGGGCTACATGGTGAGCTCAGGGCCAGCCTGAACTACAAAGCAAGACCCTATCTCAAAAAAAAAAAAAAAAAAAAAAAGCAAAAACAAAAATTTGGGTATTTTTAAATAATCAATATTTCTTATTAATTTTTCTCATTCCTAAAACTGCATTTATATTTTATATTCCTTTCTTATGTACAGTCAGTGTACCTCTACAAAATATTAAGTGCTACCTTTTATTGATCAGTTCTATACTTTAGTTAATTTTATCTCTATTACTATGACCTGTTTTCTTTGGGTTAATTTTGATGTGCTTTTAGCTTCTAGAGTTGAATGTGTACTTGTGTTTCTTCCCCCCCCATGTCCTGAAAAAGCACTTTAAATCTTTCTAAGAAAAGTATTTTAATTTGACTTTGGCTGCATCCCTTGTTTTAACTGTCTCCCGGAGTTTAAATAATCTTAATTTGATTCAATGATTATTTTAGATAATATTTTTACATTTCTAAGTGTTATAAACAGGTTTTCACCAATGCAAAGTTTGAGCCTATTGTTTTGCGTTTAGGAAATGTGGCTCATGTGCTTTTAATTTTTGAGAAATCTCCAAGATTTTTAGTCGTAGAAGGGACATTTCTCCTACCACATCTATTTCTGAGACTCCTCTGAGTTGTAGTGCAGCCCAATAAGCAGAGGATGTGCTGCAGGGCCCGGGCTCTGGGTGTTTAAGAGAATGTGCCATCTGGAAGAGGCTCTGCGCCTGCAGAGAACAAGCTGTTGGCCGCTCTGCGCTGGAATGCCCCACTACTCTGTGGGTGCTCTGGGAGTCCTAATCTCACTGTGTTTACTCTTCATGTTTGTAAACTGTGATACCAGGAAATTACAAGTTCAGCATCAAAGATAAGAGCTGTGACTAAGATACTCCTGCTGTGTGGGTTGAAAGGCAACATGAAAAGATTGTGTTCTTTTTCATCAGTTTTGATCAGCCTATTTCTTCTTTTTAACTAGCAATAATATTCTCAATGGATAACTGTGCCTTGTGCTTTAGAACTGTGCTGCCCAAGTTGGTAGGCACTAGACGCATATGGCTATTTACAAAAAGGGAGGCCTCTTAAATATTTGCTTGACGTAACTTTCCAGCAGGATTAAGCTTGGTTCATGGAAATACTGGCTTTTTAATTTTTCATTTCTATTACTATATATTTGTAATTCACTGTGGGGAATTGGTACATGTACATACCATATGTCGATTCCTTTCTTTCCCTTTCTGCTCCATCTCTCTCTCTCTTTTTTTTTTTTTTTTTTGAGACAGGGTCCCACTTTGTAGTTCAGGCTGGCTCTGAGCTCACTATGTAGTCCAGGCAAGCCTCGAACTCAGCAATCCTCCTGTCTCTGCCTCCTGAGTGCTGGGATTACAGGCATGAGCCACCATGCCTGGCTGCTCCATCTCTTTTTAAAATTTTTTTCTTTGCCATCATCAGGTTCATTTAGTAAGACTTTATAAAGTTTTTATCATACCTATAGATTAATGCCAAACTAACAGGTCAAAAAATATAAAACACATATCAGACAATTATACTAAATCAAGGTATAGATTTAGATACGATACCCATGTTTGAGTATAATAACTATTTTTCTCCCTCTTTTTTACTATTGTCTCTCTTATTTTGTACTTTACTTATGTATTGGGTTTCTCATATAAACAAAACATGATATTTAAACTTGGGAGTCTGGTTTACTTTGATTAACATTATGGTCTCAAGGTGTATCCATTTTCCCACAGATGACTCAGGTTCATCTTTCTTTTTGGTAGAGTAGTGCTCCATTGTGTGTAGAAACAGTATGTTCTTCATTCAGTCATCTGTTGATGGACATATAGGCTGCTTTGAGGATTTAGTTATTATAAATGGCTTTGCTATAAACGTGGATGGGGGCACACACCACTGAGATATGAATTTTTTTTAACTCTTTTTAAAGGGAATAGCTGGACTAAATGGAATTTTTATTTTTGGTTTTTTGACCAATCTGTTTACTGATTTCCACAGTGGTCGTACTAGTTTACACTTCCACTGACAATGAAGACAAGTTGCCTTTTTCCCTCCACAGCCTTCCCAGAATTTATCAGTTGTTTTGTTGATGCTAGCCATTCCATCTAGGACAAGATGAAATTTCAATGTCACTGTAATTGGTATTTCTTCAATGGCTAGAAATGTTGGATATTTTTTTCATGTATTCATTGATTGTTAGAAGTACCTGTTTATTTTGGATGCCTTTTATTTTTTGATTGGGTCTTTAAATTTGGAGGGTCTAATTTTTTTGAATTCTTTCTATATTCTAGATATGAGTGAGTCCTGCATACGTTTTTCCCATTCTGTGCTATCTCTTCATGCTGTGGTTTCCTTTGCTGTGCAAAAACTTTTCAATTTGGCGTGATCACGTTTGTTGATTCTTCATATTATTTCTTGTGTGACTAAGGTTCCGTTTAGAAAGTCTTTGTCTACACCTATGTCTTCCAGAGTTTTACCTATTTTTGTCTTCCAGCAGATTAAGTGATTCTAATATTTAGATCTTTGATGTATTTTTTGTTTTAGTTTATTGCATGGTGAGTGAATGGCCTCTACAATTAAAGAACAAACTATAGTACTCTAAAAAAGAAAATCAAGATATCAGAAAAGGGGAAAATATCCCATTTTGAAATTGCACTTCTAGAACTGTTACACAGATTTAAAACAATTTCAATCAAAATACCAGTAGTAGCCGGGCGTGGTGGCTCACGCCTTGCAATCCCAGCACTCGGGAGGCAGAGGCAGGAGGATTGCTGAGTTTGAGGCTTGCCTGGGCTCCATAGTGAGCTGAGGTCCAGCCTGAAGTACAAAGTGAGACCCTGTCTAAAAAAAGACAACAACAACAACAAAAAAACCCAGTAGTATTCCTCATGATAGAAATATAGTGAACTATAGAAAATAATCTTAAAATTCATAAGGAACCATAAGAGACTGGAGTACCAGAGAGAATTATGGGCAACAAAGAGGGGAGGCAGGGGGCATTCTAATTCTGGACTTCAAGTTATACTGCAAAACCAGAGTGAAGAAAATTTGAAAAAAATACTTGTAGATAAATGCAAAAGAATAGAAGATGTAGAAATAACTTCAGGCACCTTCAGCTACCTTATCTTTGACAAAGGAGCCAGCAACTTTCACTGGAGGAAAGATAGCCACTTCAACTAATGGTACTAGGAAAAACTGGCTAAATTCTGAAGAACACTGGATTTCTTTAATTAACTTTGTCAGTATATTTCTTAGTTTAATCTACTGTACAAGCTAAGTGTGCTTTGCTCTTATTGGCTTGTTTAAGTCCTCTTGTAAGCTTTGGAACTATGTGTCAAAGTTCTAATAGTTTAGGGTGCTTACTAGAAAACAGAAGATTAGACTTGACAATGGACTCAAACGCAGCCTGTGAACCAGTCCTTTAAAGTCTCTGATATTGGCAAGAAGGGCTTACAGCACTGACTCTAATCATCTGTCACACCCCTGCCAGCACACGGTGAGACTTGACTGACCGTCAGTCTCCTGGTCAGAAAGCTACCTCAGCACCAAGGACAAGGTTGTGAAGGGTTAATTGCTAATACCTTCAGGAAAATATGCATTCAGAGACAAGGAGAGAAGCTCGGAGCATCAAAGAGTCACTGTGTGTCAACTCTACCAAAGTGGATAGAACTGCAGAAGTTATGAAAGGGGGTTTCTATGCGTGATTGCCTAAAAGCATAAAGCCTTCCTGACAGATGTAATGATTAGACATCTGACTGTAGCCATTTTTTGTACATGACTTCACAGCCTTTAGGGACACACCGTCACACGCAAGCAGCTGCCTCTCCCCTGCTTGTGCTGCAGCCACTTGGACGGAATCTGCATCCAGTTCCACAGGAGCCAGTCAGCCAGACGACACGTCACTGGAGGCCCTCAGAGGAGGGCTGAAGTAAAGCAGAGGGAGCACTGTAACCAGCACTGCGACGCAGAACTGTAAAAGTGGGATTTTTTTTTCTTTTAGTGTAAGTAATTTCTCCAAACTTCCTCTTCCTGAAAGCCCAGCCAGTATTTCTCCCGCTCAACTAAAAGTGATGCATGCACAGATGCCGTGGGAGGCCTGAGCCCAGGTTCTTTCCCGCAAGAGAGAAGATGAATCAAAGATGGCTGGGAGTGATAAAGCAGGTATGGAGATTTGCACTGTCTCTCTGCTCCCCATTCCCCTGAGCTAAGACGGCCGGAAATGCTAAGTTCAATATTACATTCTGTATGGTCTCTATCTGCTCACCCTCCCTGTTGCTCACTATGGAGGACCCTTACCCAAGCAAGGGTCCTTGCTGATTTGAGGTAAATGGAACCTTCCATCGCCTCAGAACTGTCTTCGAATAACACTTTTTTAAAAATCAAAACATACAGCTTCTTTTGATTTGATCAACAGTGAGCAAGAAAAACTAAACACTCAAGTAAGTAGAGCTTTTTCAAGTGAGAAAGGGATTATGAGACAGAGGGAAGAGAAGAGGAGGGAACGAAGAGAAAGAATAAGACGTGTTATCTACCTGTAACAACTCCCTGCAAGGGATGTAATCCTTACATACTACAAACATTAATCAAAAATGAAAACTTAAAAGAAAGAACTGTTCAGCCAAGAGAGGGAAAGGAGAAAGCATGTCTTTGCCAGCTGCCATTTCCCTCTCACTAGCAGTCATCCCTTGGCTTCTGGGTTGTACAGGCACGAACGCCAGAGGGGATTCTTCAGGAATTCCCAGCCACAAAACAAGGAAGCACCACAGCGAAAGGAGGAGGAAAGATGCAGTGGCCCAAAGTGAGGTGCTGCCGTGTTAGGCCTACGACTTCTCTGAGCCAAGCAAAGTCCTGACCGGGGGAAGAAGGAGAGCCAGTCACACATAAGTGACCACTCCAGTCCCCCTCTCCATGCCAGTGTGTTTCCTTAATGGAGGGTGGGAAGGCGAGTAGTCACACTTGTTGGAAGATTTGCGTGTAGATGATACCTCCACTTTTCACTTCTTTTTCACATACAACTCCTCCATGCGCTGGCTTTGTTCCCTTACCTCCATGATCTCCCAGACTATTCTTGTTAAGGTCATTTAGTCTCCAAGTTGCCTAATACAATGACCCTCTTGCAGTCAGTTTTCTTGATATCTCAGCACCATTTGAGGCAGATGACAATCGCTTTCATTCATGTATATTCTCTTCTCTAACTCTACAGCTCCACACTTCTAGGATATTCTCCTGGACTTTCTTTCTTAGTGTCATTTTCTTGATCTTTCTTTTCTGACATCAGATGTGCTCAGAGCTCTGTCCCAAAACCTCTTTTCTTTCTCTTATATACTTTCTGTTCTTTCTCTTATATACCATCCCTATTGGTTAACTCTCGTGTTCTAGTGACTTATCTGCTCTTTGTACATACAACTTGACATTGATTTTTCAAAAATCTAATCTGTCCCGATATAATCAGCTGCATCTAATGAGAATCTTAACATATCCAAATGGAACCCCTCATGATCCTCCCTGAGCCTGATCAACTCAGTAAGGGATATCAACATTTACCTAAAATGCTCAAGCAAGAAACCTACAACCATTTTGGATACGGCCATCTTCAAGATCATATTCAATGTAACACCAACGCTAGACTGATATTAGGCTGACCCTCAAGTCCATCGAGATTCTCTCCAAATCTGCCATCGCACCCTGAAGAGTCTAGGCCACTTCTTTCCAGAACCACTGAAAAACATTCTAAGGCTTCTTCTCACATCCATTCTTATTCTTATTCCAAATATTTTTCCTTACAGTAGTCAAAGACAGTCTTGCAGTGTCAATCAAATAATTTTACATCCTTGCTCAAAAGGCTTCAACACATGCTGCCTGTCTCTGTGTACCATCTAAGAAGAATAGGAGGTTAAGAGGCTCAGCACGGTCTCACCTCCACACGCTCCTGCGTAGTCCTGTAGTCCAGCTGTCTTCCCTCCGGTGCACTCACATCAACCTCTTCGTGTGAGCTACTCAGGGAGACTGGGTTGTTTGCTTTTTTGGGTCTGTTAGACATGCTACCCGTACCCACTCAAATGTTCCCCTTCTTGCCTGTCCTTGGGAGGTCAGTCTCTTTGACTCTTAGCCTTATCAACATCCTCTCAGGCCTACCCTAGGCTGTTTCTCTGTAGTTTAAAAATTTCTCTTTCAAGGAGCTGAATCTAACATGTAATGATATATCTGTTTATGTGATTATTTGCTATTGTAGTCTACCCACTCCAGGAGGGCAGAAACAACATTTATGGTGTTTTAAAAATATCTTCAGCGCCTAGCACAGTGCCAGGAGAAGGAAGAAACAAATTATTTAAAATTTGACAGGGAAGTCAAATTTTATCAAGTCTGAAATAGTTGAAATTCAATTCCAATTTCCTCATTGAAGTAGTCGTGTACTGCAGCAGTTCCAAACCATTTTGTCACTAGGGACAGTTTCCAAAATGACAGTTTTTCCATGAACTGGGGGAGGAGAGGTGGTTTCAGATTGATTCGAGCACAATAATTCTGCACTTCATTTCTGTTATTATCATACCCTTATTATATAACAAAAAATTATACAACTCACCACAGTGGAGAATCAGTGGCAGCCCCCACGCCTGGTGTCCTCCCAGTAGACGGTCCCACCGGGGGCGACAGGAAACAGCGACACCTGACAGATGCTGCTTATGTGTAGTTGACTCCACAATCTTGCTTTAGTTGCTGTTGCAGCAAACCCTGGTTCTCAAAGCCAGAATGTTGGAAATGTCAGCAGACTTTTCAGTGCTTTCTGTGGAATTCTTGGGATATCTTTCCTTGACTTTAATCCCAGAACATATGGAAATTTGAATTTGTTTGAAACATACTTTTAAGGCAATCATCATTTGTGATCTCAAACACCTGATACTCTTCTAGCATGGACAACGCTGATTCAGCTAAACTGTTCATAAATGAGATGTAGATATATTATTTCCCAGTCTGAAGGTCTTAGGGGTTGGGAAGTAATGCTCAAACTCTTTTTGTCATGTTCAGACGTACTTCAGTCGTGAAGTTTGTCATATCACCGGAACAACCACTAGACTTTTAATAATCCTGGTTAACATTTGTCAATTGCTTATGTGCCAAATATTGGATACATATATTTTTATTAGTACATGTTTACAGCCTTTCTGTGGAATTAGTACATAAAACATCTTAATTCCTTTTTAAAATCCTCTTTCCCTCTCCCTCCTCTCCTTCCTCTGTCTCTTGATCCTCTTCCCATTTGAGAAAGATCAATCTCCTCACTTCCTATTATGTGTCTTTGACTTTCCAATCCATCTATCTATCATCTATCATCTATCTATCTATCTATCTATCTATCTATCTATCTATCTATCTATCATCTATCTATCTATCTATCTATCTATCTATCTATCTATCTATCTATCTATCTATTTTGAGACAGGGTCTGGCTTTGTAGTTCAGGCTGACCCTCAGCTCACTATGTAGCCCAGGCAAGCCTCCAACTCAGCAATCCTCCTGCCTCTGCCTCCCGAGTGCTGGGATTACAGGCGTGAGCTACCACACCCAGCACTGTGGTATGTGGTATTGATTGCTGGTGGGTGTGACCACCATTGTATGTGGTTACCAGGATCGAACTCAGGACCTTGGGCTTGTGAGGCAGGCGCTGGAACCACTGAGCTAAATCTCTGGCCTATCTATTTATTTTTGAGACAGAGTCTCTTTTTGTAGTTCAGGCTGGCCCTGAGCTCACTATGTAGGTCAGGCAAGCCTTGAACTCAGCAATCCTCCTGCCTCTGCCCTCCTAAGTGCTGGGAGTGTGCTCGTTTCAGCAGCACATATACTAAGTGCTGGGATTACAAGGTTGAGCCACCAAACCCAGCATTTGTAGTATGTGGTACTGATTGCTGGTGGGCATGAGTCACCATGCCTGGTATGTGGTTTCTGGGGATTGAACCAGGGACCTTGCGCTTGCGAGGCAGGCATCAGAAACACTGGAACTAAATCTCAGGCCCTACTTTGCTCTTTTTTTGTAAGTTGGTTCTCTCATGTAAGAAAAGCTATGTGATATTTAAAATTGTGTGTCTGATTTATTTCACTCTCTTCTGAAATAGCAGATTGAGCTCACACAATTAAATATGTCACACCAACAAGCAAGTTTTTTGACCCATTCTATGTCATTAAAATCTGCTGCCAGTGGTGACTGTTTTTCTAAAAGAAATATTTGGGGCTGGGCGTGGTGGCTCATGCCTGTAATCCCAGCACTCGGGAGGCAGAGACAGGAGGATTGCTGAGTTCAAAGCTTGCCTAGGCTACATAGTGAGCTCAGAGCCAGCTTGAACTACAAAGCAAGACCCTGTCTCCCCAAAAAAAAAAAAATATTTGGAGCAGCTCTTGAAACTCAAAACCTTGGCCAATGATCTACCTTTAGAAAGCCATTTCTCTTCTCTATTTAGAAGTGTATGCTCTGTATTGACCTCCTCATGAGCTATGAAAACAGATGTGAGTTAAGGGTATGTATTTTTAAATGGTTGAAATTTTTTTAATTGAATTCTTTATTGGTACAATTTATATACATCTCAAAATCACATATAACATTGGGAAATTTGTACCAGTATATGCCACAAGTTAATTCTCATTTTTACCCATATCCCTACCCACTCCCCCCTCCTCCCCCCTTATACATGCTCTTTTATTTTCTTTCTGTATCATATTTATTCCTTCCCCTCAT
>PVIC010017035.1:0-33213 GCA_004025085.1 Thryonomys swinderianus
TATCAAATAATGTCTCTGCTATTGGAAACTTGAAACATAAATAACTGCAAAAATAATAAAATACAGAGAACATAATAGGAAGAGAGACCATCTAAAGGGTATCTGGAGATGGAGGGAGGAGGAAGGGAATAGAATTATTAAGATAGTTACATACATGCACCTACTGTCTAAGATGAATGTAAACATTATGAATAGCAAAAATATAAAAACAAAAAGTTAAAAATAAAAGGAACTCCTATAAGCTAATAAACTAGGCCCTGACCCAGTTTTGATAATTTTTATACATGGTGAATTGTTACCACATATTCTTTTCTTTTTACCTATTCTCACTTCTGTATCACAGATCAGTGAAATACTCATATTTCTTTATTTTTGGCTCTTTCAATTTCATTTTGCATGTTAAGATTCCTGTCAGGCCAACATTTTCAAGATACCAAATTAGTAAAGGACCTATTTTCTCTTTCATACTTTCATCAGTCATTTATCTACAGATAAATCTTTAACATTTTATTTAAACAAATTTTTACATAAAATTACAAATATACAATTAGTTAAAAGCTATCCAATTTAGAATTCTTCCACAATATTTAAGAGATAAAATTTAACTTTATTCTTTTTATTGTAACAATGACATAGAAATATATAGAAAATAAAGGAAAATTCTCAAGCTTATAAAACAGTTTTTGAAATCAAATGCTATAGAAAACCAGATCTATTGGCTTAATTATGTAAATCTGCTGGTTGCAATATTGTAGACATTTTATTTAAGTATATATGTTTGTTTATTTATATACTCTTCATTTAAAAATCAAGGCAATTATATGAAAATACAGGGGCAATACTTAAATATACTATTGGCTTAACATTAAAATATTAAAAATAATACATTCATGGACAAATCCATGTTCTGAAAACATTATTTGTATATTCCATGTGGTACTTGCTCCATTTCTTTCTACAGTTGACACCATTATGAGTCTCTATGATTTTGAAATTCTTTTCTTTTTTTTTCTTTAATTTGAGACAAGGTCTATGTAGTTCAGGCCGGTGTAAAACTCACAGTGATCCTTCTCCCTGCACCTCATTAGTATTGGGATTCGATATATGTATCACCATGCCCTGCTGGAATTCATCTCTAATTACTTTATTGATCACTATTATGCAATATTCAACCTCAGGGTTTTGTCTCTTATCCCTTCTTTTTCCTACTATTACTTGGGACAACAGTGCTAAAATTCATACTGAGACATCGTCATCCTTCCCTAAGAAATGTTGCCTTTTTACTTTATTTATTGTCAAAAGTATCATGATATTAAAATGGAATTTTACTTATCACTCCCTCACATTCAGCGTTACTTTTTCATCTGTTGATTGAAGGCAAGACTTTAAGTTATTTTTCTTATTTACTTTTCTATTCAGTTTCAAATTTGAGAATTTATGGTACATAATCATGGTTTGTTAATTTTTTACAGTGGTTCCTTTGTTTACATGACTGATGAGAAACTATGCCAAATTCTTGTAAATTCAAACATTATAGACCTAGAGAAAATTAGAAACCTTAGTAATCTGCCTTTAACTTCCTCAAGAAAAGAAACAAATAGTTTTTACCAAATGAAATTCAAGGATTGGTTTGTTGCCACTCTGCAAGACTTCTTTGTATAAAATATATATCAATATGTCACATTCCTTTAATGCTCAGTATATTTTCAGAGTAATTTAAAACTACCACTGATATTCTGATTTTCTACTCCATTGTCTTTTTTGTATTCACAGTTATGTCTCAGTGAAAAGGAACTATCAACTTCACTCATCAGTGATGCGTGTTGCATAAATTTGGTGACCAAGGTTCCCTGAGGCCTGAAAGCTTCCTGTAGTAAACTTTCTCATCCCAAAGGGCTTTGAATATAAAACCTGACATGAGGCCTGAGAAGAGTTTCTTGTCTTGGTGTTTGTACTGAATAAAACATATTGAAATATTTTGAAGTTATATGGTAAACCTGAGTTTGGTTCTGTGTAGGAATAGCCTGGCCCCTGATGCTCTGTCACCCTGACTGTGCATAAATCTTTGTGCTTGATTACTCAATGTGATACATCAGTAATGTAAGGACTCAAGTACATCATCAGCAAGTACTTCTAATTAACTATTTTTGTTCTCTGCTACTACTGCTGCTACTGGTGCTGCTGCTGCTGCTGGGCTCTGTGTGTGTGTGTGTGTGTGTGTGTGTCTGTCTGTCTGTGTGTGTGTGTGTGTGAGAGAGAGAGAGAGAGAGAGAGAGAGAGAGAGAGGGAGAGAGAAAGAGAGAGAGATTCAGAGATTATGAATTGCCAACGAGCACTTAATAAGATTGATCTTTTCTCATACTGGAAGAATCTTTCTAAATTAAATAGTAGCCATAACATTTACTGTAAAAGACAACTTTCTCAAGTATCAGTAACACATTATAAAAAATATACTAAATTTATCCCTTACCTTAACCTATGCTGGCACAGTGGTCTGTGACAGCCTGGCCTCACCAGTTAGTAATTTGATTTGATATAAACTTTTAAGCATAACTTTGTCATTTTTAATCTGTCAAAGTTGTATCTCTGTGGTCTTCTAGTAAAATACCAGTCAGTTCTTAGCCATAAAAGGATAATCCATGGACAGTACATAAGATAATATATCTGCCTGGTCCAGTTTATTATAGCTCTGTTTATCTAGAACTAGTTTAATACAAATCCTTTTAAAATCACATCGATTCTATGAACTAGATATTGTTGTGATTAGCTTGAGTAACTTCATGGAGTCATGATATAGGATCAATAAAGCAGTCATCTTTATGACCTTGTCATTTAACATTCTCCTTTATTATTTTAATTATATACACTTGGAGAAGATATTCCTGAGACTTCAGATGCATGGATCTTCTATCGACCTCCATTTCAGTTCAAGCCACAGACACAGATTTCAGGAGTGTGATGGGCTCACAGCAAGATGGCATGAATAGTGAGTGGCCCAGGGCACCGTCTCTTCGTTTTTTAAGTTAGTAACTTCTTTCTCTTCACACCACAACATAGTAGTGGCTTAGAGCACAGGACAAATTTCATTATTCCCCTGTAGTCATGAGGTCTGTGCCACATAAAGCCTTACTCATCTGTTTAATTCCCATTAGTGGACCTTATCTGTTACCTCTTGCCAACACTAGAATCTCTTCCAGAAAGCCTTCTGGAACTCACTGGAAATTATTAGCAAAGCACTTTGTACCTTATCCTCTTCCCTGGCAGTCCTCTTTATTCTCGTTTTCTTCTCAACAGACCCTGCTTTCCCCCACTCTTCAAATCGGACTTTGAGTTTCTGTGGATCCTCTACACACCTTGAATCACTTGTTTCTAAACGTTGTGGACATTCATTCTCCTTGTTCATTTGACACTTTCAAATCATTTTTTTCTCTTTCCTTTCCAAAAATTTCAGCTCTAACTTCTATGTTAAAAATGCTATCTCTATGTTTTTGGTGTAATTATCCATGAAAGCTGGAGCCACACTACCTCATTACCTGAATGCCTTTCCATCCAGTGATAATACCTCTAACATCTTCCCTCCCATAACTTCCAGTAACCACTCTACTAAGTAGCTGAAGCACTCCCCTACTCTGCACCACAAACTGTGTCCTTGGTCCTTTTTCCTTTCTGTAAGATGAGTTCCAGCAATTATTTCTCTACCTCCCCTCAACAGTTTTTTCAACTTTTAACCAGATCATTCTCTTTATCACATAAACATCTCATATTACAATTTAAAAGAAAAACTTGGACCTAACTTGTTTCTCTAGTTGTTGTCCCATTTTATTTTTCATGAGAAAATGTCTTAGAAAAAGTGTTTCACTAAATTGGTTATGGTTTTTCGTTTCCTATTGTCCCTCTTGCTCCTAATTACTGACCTCAGGGGGAGAGTTTTGGGAAAAAAAAATGGTAAACTTAAGGGAATTAAGAAGTTCTAAAAAGTTTCATAGAAGTTGGTTTTATGACACACTGAAAAATATTAGTTTCACAATAAAGTAATTCACAAATCAGATGGTACTGGAACTGCTTTCTTTGAGGAGCAACAGAGACCCCTTTTGGCCTGACTGAAATCATTGGGAAACTTTTAATCCTTATCTTGCTAAACCTATCAGTACTGAAAAGTGGTTTTCTTTTTCCTCTTTGTTATATTTCCTGCAGTAGATTTTCAAAATAGCACTTGTTTCTGATTTTCTTCCTCTTGCCCTAGTCTCTTTTCTTCCATCTTCTTTTTAGTTTCCTGGCAGCCCTCTGAGGTTCACCAATACTTAATCTGCAAATCTTTACTCTTTTTCATTCATATTTATTTTCAGGTTGCAAATATAGGGCAAGTGAGCACAGACTGTTAGCATATATATATTTTTTCTTCATTCCTTCCTTTCTTTATTTTGTCCCAGTCTTTGATAATTAGTCCTAAAGTTTGATGTTTCAAATACACAGTTTCATATTATTTAATAACCTTACCAAGGATATATTTAATATGTATTTTAACAAATAATGTCATTCAGTTATTAACATAAATCTAACATATTCAACATGTATAATATGTATTTATTCTCGTAGTATTTGAGGCCAGAAATCTGAAGCACTTTCACTGGGCTAATACCAAGTCCTTGTCCACACCCTGGTTCCTTCAGAGGTCAGAAGAAGACACATTTAATGTTGCCTCTAGCTGCAGTGGTTACTTCGTTCCTTGCAAGTGGCTCCATCAGTCCAATCTCGGTCCATATGGTCCCATTGCATTCACCTTAGGATGTTTATTTGTAAAATTTCCCTCTGCTTCTCTTTATGAGAATAATAAATATTTCACTTAGAGTGCATGAGATTAAGTAAAGTTATTCTCTTTATCTCTGAAGCCATAGTAAGTAAATCATACTTGCAAAGCATTTCTTTTATCATTTAAAAGAGCAATCACAAATTCCAGGTATGTGTCTGGAGGTATTTGTGGAGCTATTGTTTTCCTTGTGTTATTCCAATCTTTTACTACCAATACCATTAGATATCTGTAAATATTGTACATTAAGGAGAAATTAATGTATTATATATGTAAGATATTTGCCATACTATATTTTATTTCAAACTTTAATTTCTAAATCTCTACAATTTACTCCATGTATGCATCCTACTTTTCCCTGCATATTATTCAAGTTCTAATTTATTGATGAATAAAAAGTAAAAGTATAAAAATCTGCAGCTTTCAAATATACATGTGCTGTTTTCTTATTTTGTATGTATGGTTTTTATAATCAGTAAAGTATAACTCTTAAAGTTGAATGAAAATGGACAGATACTATTATTCTAGTTCAACTCTATAGTCCTATATACAAATAATTTATACAATATTTGATTCTCTTATTAAATTTTTTACCACAAGAATGACGTGTCAGATTTTTATTTGCTGGTGTACATTTGGAATTAGAATTGCATGCCCTGCCACCCTGACTTTTATCTATAGTCTGCATTTTGATTGGATAATCTTTGCACTTTTCTTCCTATTTATAGCTTTACTAAACTAAAAGAAACAAATAAAATGTCCAACCTGAAAAAATATAAAATAGTAGATGGCCAAGCTGATAGAGATGGCTAAATTTCATACTGGATATGCAACATTCAATGTCAGGACCTTATTCTCATCCAAAAATTGTAAATAAGAATGCAAAATAGTAGAATTGAATCTATTTCCTAAAATGAATAAAAGAAATGTGGCAAATTTAACCCGTTTTATATAATGTTGCTACTTTCTAGCATACATGGAAATACCCTTGAAAGATGAATCGAGGTTGTAAAGTCAGTTTTCATTATCACTAAAGCAATGACACACATGCATTTGTACCTTAAGCTTTGTATAAGCAAAGCTATCTCAGATCTATCATCTTTCCTGGTTGTGACAAAATCAGAGTGATTATAACTTTCTGCAACTCTTGTGTGACAGTATGTGTGTTGATAAATTTGGAAAAAAATATAGTTTATAACAGGAAAATGTGTAAATAATTTTACTTCGTATACCCAGAATCACCATCAAACTTGTTAGCATTTGACTTTAAACTCAATAACTCAAGTATAAACATATGCAAATCTATAGTAATTCATATCTATTACTTTCGTGACATTATTTTTAGTACATTTATAATTAGAACATAAATGCCAACATTGCTACATCAGGTTAGAGAAATTATTTTCTGGAAATTAGTCCAATTGATTGCTAATCTAAAGTATGCATTTTTGTAATCTACATCTATAATTGGCCACAGGAAATAACCCTATTTTTCTCTTATCACTATTCTATACTTTTAGGTAAGGGGCAACTTATTTGTACTCCAAATTATGACAATTAAAAGAGGATTTAAAGTTCTAAAACATTCAGGAAGCTAGAAATAATTTAAGTATAAAATTTAAAAATATATAATGAAATTATATGATTTATACATACAAATGTAATTGAACTATTTATTCTTATTTTTACAAACAAGCGTCAAAACTTATTAGAAATGTGAATAGTCAACATAAAGGAGAATAAGACAGAAACAATGCGAAAATACTCAGATGTATGTGCTTTGTATTTATTCTTCTTTCTTTTCAGATGTTAAAATGGACTTTAAGTTTCATAAGAGTCAGAAAAAGAGGAAATCATGGAAAAGAGCTAGAGCTGACACATCAAGAAAAATTTAAACTGGTATCACCAGAAAACAAACAAAACCCAAAATAACACCACCAGCAGCAACACAAGAGCAAAACTCTAGATTGGCTAATCAGGTGGAAAACGTTCTCCTAAGACTTAATCTTTGCAGTAGCTCCTTCCCTGAGCTCTCTCGAGCAAAACGCCCTCCACAGCTGAGCTACACTGTCTCTGTTTTGCTGAGGACACATCATTATGAACCCGTTCAAGAGTTCTGATACAGGGCGGGAGGGTTAGCTCAGTGGTTCCGGCGCCTGCCGCGCAAGAACCTCAGTTCAATCCCCGGTAACCACATATAATGCTGGGTGTGGAGACACGCCCACCAACAATCAACACCACATACCACAATGCTGGGCGTGGTGGCTCACGCCTGTAATCCCAGCACTCATGAGGCAGAGACAGGAGGATTGCTGAGTTTGCAGCGGCTTGCCTGGGCACCATAGTGAGCTCAGGGCCAGCCTGAACTACAACGCGAGACCCTGTCTCAAAAAGCAAAAAAAAAAAAAAAAAAGTTCTGATACATATGATCTTATTTTGCTCTTTATTACTACTTATAAAATAAGTAATTATTGGAAAAAAGTGGTAAGAGACCTAATCTGTTCACCTAATTTTCCCAAGCTTGCATATTTAGAAATAAATAAAAAACAAAGTTTAAAAACAGGTCTGTCTGATTTTAATATTCCTCTTAACCAGCATATGTACAATAAACACTGAATTCAAGTTGTCGAAATATTTACTATAGATATGTATAAAACAGTGATTACACACCAAAGCACAATTCAATACAAGTGTTGAGGTAATGAAGACCATGACAGGAATGTAAACAATGATTGATAGGTGCTCAATTTTCTAGAACAATTTATTGTTTTGTTCTACTTTTAATCCAAAGGTTCCCATCCCTTATGAACATAGGTGTTTTGCTTTGTGATTATGTCCGCAAACAGGTGGCTCTGACTGAGAGATAGTTACCTAGGAAATATGTAGGACAAGGTTGATTTCTGCTGTGAGTTAAAATGAGCACCATGTGTCGGAGCATTAGTTAACATCACTCCCACAATTGAGAGAATTGCAGCCTAAAGATGAGGCCGGCTCCTCTTGGGGCTTTATGACCATAATGTCCCTGGAGGTCCAGCTTCTCCCCAGGTTTAGTGTGGCTGCCACACCTGCTTTAGTTTCTATTCCTGTTACTTTTTGTTTTTGCCTTGATGGGGCTCTTTGCACCTGCTATCCTTTTAGACTGCCATGGCTTTATGTTACATGCAGAAGCATGTAGCAGTACTGTTGACTACATGGTACGCTGAGGCAGGAGGACAGTTTCAGCTCAGGAGTTCTGGGTGAACCTTGGCAACACAGTATGTATGGCTCTGTCTTGTAAAAAATAGACAAAACTAAATGCCCTAGTTTTGACTCCATGATCAACATCCATTACTGATTTCAGTTTATCGTTTTTGCTCATCTGATACTAAAGGGCACAGACTCTAAGTAGAAATGGATTTTGCCTTAGCTTTGCAAAGGATTTGCGTCTGCCTCTATTCTACATGGTTGTGATCCACTCAGCAAATAATAATGGAACGCTAATAATAGAGAAGCTTACCAACCACACGGAGCTCCAGTTGCTAAATTCTGCGTCACCGCTGACCCTCCCAAGGCCATCGGATCATGGAAATGGCACGGTAACCGGACCCGGCTGGATTACAAACTAATTCAAAAAGCCAAAGTACTTCACTCTTCTTTCACACCTTGACCACCATGATTCCACTTTATAACATCATTTAAAATGTGAGGGAAAACTTAAAGTATAATTATGTAATGTATTTGTTTGAGATGCATTGGTAATTTGTCTATTTTAAGTGCACTTTTATAAGAACATCAAAGTGGTCATTAAGCATCTTAAATATTTATGTTTCTTCAAAGAAGATGTGTCTAAAAGAGATATTTTTGTTTAGACAGATCTATGAGTAATTCACATATTACTTCTTTTTAAATATAAATATGAAATTCTTTAAAGTACTTCCACAAACTCTGAATTTTCTCGTTATTCTGAATTGAAAAATTAGATATTTAAAAATTTACTAATGAAGTTATTTTCATTCTTACTAAAATGATATATTATTGCAAATTGATACAGGTATATTATGTACTTGAGATTTAATATTTATAAGCAGGTAAATCAAAATCCATAATGTTTTCAAAGATAACTGCTTATTTTAATGTTATTACAGAAAGAGACTGATTTATAGAACTAAGAGTATATCAATATTTATGAAATTTAGAGCTCCTTTGAGATACAAAAATGAAAAGCCATTGTTCCATAACTCTTAAACACAATTAATGAAAAAATAACAGTATTCTGTTAATGTTACATATATTTATTGATTCTAAGTTAACTATGAGTCACTGAGCTGACAAACTATATGGTGTAAAGTTCTTTGAATTATCAATCATCAAATGAGTTCACCATCACTAATATAATCTCATAAGTATATACATGAAAATTGCCCTCAAGCAAGAGAAGAGGGACAAGAGTAATAGAATTAAATAACTTCTGATCATTAATTAAATTTTACTTCATGAGTGGCCACAAGGGAAGATATGTACATACAGAAATAACTTTATGAAAGCAGGGAATAGGTGGAATTTAGGTCACTAGAGACCACAGTTACCCGAAAAATGGTTTAAAGGATGCTTGTGAGGGCCGGAGATTTAGCTCAGTGGTTCCGGCGCCTGCCTCGCAAGCGCAAGGCCCTGAGTTCGATCCCGGTAACCACTTAGAATGCTGGGCGTGGTGACTCACGCCCACCAGCCATCAATACCACATACCACAGTGCCGGGCGTGGTGGCTCATGCCTGTCATCCCAGCACTCGGGAGGCAGAGACAGGAGGACTGCTGAGTTCGCAGTGGCTTGCCTGGGCTACATAGTGAGCTCAGGGCTAGCCTGGACTACAAAGCAAGACCCTGTCTCAAAAAAAAAAAAAAAAAAGGATGCTTGTGAGGTTAAATAAAAAAAACAAAATGAAATAACCAAAGATATAGGGAAGACACTTAGAGAGGCAAGTTCATAAGGAAGCAGAGAATAAATAGAACAATTAAAGAGTAATTTAAGTTATTGTGGACCAGGACTGAATGGAAACGCTTTGAACACTAGATTAAAGGCGAACTTTTATTCTGTAGGGTAAATATGTAAACTACAGTATTTTGCAAATGTGAGGAGGGATATGATAAAAACAATGATGCTTTAGATTAACTGGCATATGAAAAAGAAAATGTACAGTCAAGGAGACAAATAAGATATTTTTGACTGAACAGATGTAAAATTCATCTTTAACTTTGAAAGTTGCATTAAAAGAATGTACTGAAAAACATTTATGTCTTTAGAAGATAGAGTATCATGTAGACATGTTTGTTTTAAAAGAAGATGTGATAGGTATAATAATTTATAGTGCTAAATTCCTAAATACAAATAACTTATACTCAGTAAATAATATCATGAGGAGAGTTCTACAAAAAAATAGAACAAGGTTCAAGTTATAAAATTAACTCTATGTATTTACCTCTTTCTTTCCTGCATTATTTTCCACTGATCTCTGCATTCCCATATGTCATTTGTAAATAACAGCAAACGAAGATCAAATACCCCATTTATAATGAACATGTCAGAAGGTGTGAAATTTCCCTTAAACTACAGACCACAATTAATGAACTAAGTTTTTGTGCAATTAAACTAGAGACCAACTTTATTTTTCTGTATAAGATCAAAGTACATTTCTCTCAGAAATAATACAGTCTATAATTTGGTAACGTTGTTATTAAATACTCCTTTCTTTGTCACATACATTTTATGAGGTCACAAGTAGTGAACCATATTTCACATTTTGAGCTCCTAAAATTGCACTCTAATAAGATTCTCTAATTCAAAATGTTATCATCTTTTAGTGAGAACTGGCATCCATGAGTTCTAGTAATAAAATTAAAAATAGAAACTGGGATTCTTAAAAAACATTTAGAAAATAAGATGTTTTAGGGAAATTGACTTACTCTAGTGGATACCTTGATTTGTTAACACAAGCTTTTTGTCAGTTATTCTATGACAGCTAGAGTGGCTTTCACTTAAGTCTATTGCTGATGGAAAAGAAAAATCCTTAAATTATGAATTTAGGGATTACAATTTTTGATTATCAAATTCAAATATTATTTATTAGACAAATAATGAAATAGCAAAATAACTCTTTGTATTTACAAAAGTGTTAAAAAACTGTAAGTAGAGTAGTGCTTTTGTTTGCAAGCAGTTTGGTTTGGAAACAGAAACTTTTGGCAAAATACTCTTTTTGTTTGCAGACTGCATTGAGTGATGAGCACAATGGTCTTATGTCTTCTCTGTAAGACCACAAATGTGGCCATCTCTTACAGAATTAGGGAACCAATAACATTCATGAACTGAGGTATTTGGTTCGTATTTTCAGGTTTAATCTCGTGTTAAACTGTGTTCTTTGGTGAATTCTCTACACATTCAGAACTCCGTTGTTTAGTATGACTTTTGGAAATCACCATGCTGTCCAACTGAGTAGCCAGCCATTTGCCACACTTTTCTGCTAATGCAAATATGGTGAAGGTAATAGAATATAAATTTGTAAATGTATATGTCTCTAGTCCTAGTGTATTGTATAATATTCAGGAAATAGAACACAAAGTCTTATCAGTTATAGCCAACTAATATGCCTAGGGTTCTGGACTGGATTCTATCAATCCAGATACCTTCACAGAATGAGAGCACAAGGGCCCAAACTGAATGAAATCTCTCTGCCCTTGCAATAGTTTATTCTAAGATTTGCCTGTCTTCTTTTTTCAATTTCCTCTCACTTCCAGAGGCAGATCAATCAATAACTACCATATAAACTCATTTCTTCAAACAAGAGAGTTAATCTAAAATAAAGAACCCTGTCTCCTAGGGTAGGGGACCTTACGGGACAGGCAGGGAAAAGCAAGGGTTGTAAATGAGGTTTCTGGGAAATGCAGAGTTAAACTCCTGCTAGAGAGAGCAGCTAAGCAAAGCGAACAGGGAGCAGTGCTGAGCAGCCTCACTTACTTTAGAGCCGAGGTCCCAATCCCCTCCTCACCCAGGGAAGCTCACAGCGGTAAAGCGGAGAGGGCTGCTGTATTATAAAAAGTGCTCACTTAGTATATGAAACATATGCTCACACCTGGACATCCAGGTACCTGTATATAAACACATATACATATTTGATTGTTCTCTGGCCGTATGAATACACTGAAATGCACATGTATCCTTTTTTCACTAATTTGGCATTGACTGTGAAACTCTGTTATAAATTTCAGTTATCACTTTGATAAAACAAAGAGACCAAAGAAAGTTTATCCATGATTGTGCACTTTAGCAATGGAAGAAGACAGTGGCCCAGCCAGAGGTCTCAGAGTGTGAAAGACCCAATCAAGTTACCACAACTCGCTAGGTGGAAAATCCCTTTCTTACTGTACAATCAAAGAGGCCAAAAACAAAGACCCTCAAGGCTCTGGCTCACTACCTTATGCCCTAACTGTCCATCTCATTTCTCTCAGCCTTCCAATAGAGTGTTTCTTTTTTTTTTTCTCTCTTTTTAAACATACCACTAATACCTTTATGGATGTATGGTTTCAAACTCAAGATAAAATCTCTTCTAACGTGAAGTGATGCTTGTTCAAAACTAGAGCTTGTCCAATCTTTCTACCCCATCCAGGATCAGCACCTGCGATCAGTCTCCTCTCACTTGTTTTGTAGAATTATTGGTAGAATTTCCTAAATCGGTCTCCCCTTTAAGTTGCTCCTTCTCCTCCTTTTGTAACACTTCTTCAACGGTGTTGTTCAGCTGGTCACCACACGTAATTCCAGAGTTCCTCATTGTTAGACAATCCACTAGGGGTTTGTTTTTTAGATGAAATGAAGTAAAATCAAACTTCTCAGCGAAGTTGCCAATAGCCTTTAGGCTCGAGTTCCCTTCTCCTGCTTCTCTGTCCCATTTAGTTCATACTCACTGAGTGTGTGATGTACCCCCCCTCCCCGCATGGCCATTATCTTGCTACCTGCTGGATAGAAGGCCTTCCCTTCCCAAGTGCCAGAAACTATGGCTACAGTCTTTCTTCCCAAATCTTGCCTCTCACCGCCTACTTCCAACTTGACTAACATGCATGTTAAACACGCTAGGACCAGCACCACCATTTCACTTACCTGCATTCACTGAGATGCAAGAAATATCATTAGCAGAAAATATTACTTTAGTTCCCAAGGAGTAACTGTATATTGACCTTTTATCTCTCAAGTGTCATATCCTGACTTTGATCACAATGCCTAGTCTGCTGAGTGAAAATAGTTGCTACATGTTTATATTAGCTTTAGCAGCTGGTAAGAAACTAGAACACAAAAACTAAATCTTCTGTATGTCTCTGGTTTCTGAGTCAATGCACCTTATTCATCAACACCTGTTAAATCCACAAATAAAAGGCACACAAAGACTAAGAATGTAGAGATAAAATTAATAGAAAATAACCTAAAGATGAATACAAATCTGTGTTAAAGCTGTACATTTTGGTTCTTATGAAGACATGATTTTGCATAATAAATAGATATTTGCACAAATATATACATATATCTAATGTACTTATAAATACAGAGATGCATTTTCTATAACATTGTATATGTCTATGCATTTATATTTGTGGAAACTGTAGACATGATTTTAAAATTAAAGTATATTATAAACATCTTCTAAATAACAATTTAAGTAGGTTAAAGTTGTCACATACAAAATATTCAACTAATGATTCAGCTTGGTTACTAAATAAAAAGATGAATATCCCATACTTTCCATTTTCTGTGCTCTACCTTTTCTTTCCTATTATAATGAGATTTTGAGCTATTTCATGAATAATTTTGTTTCATGTTTAAATTATTTCACAATGTTAGTATCAGCTAATATGTTATACAAGTTCGAATAGTTTATTTCCCCAAACCTTTCCCTTCAGTTTAATTCACAAGAATAGCAAGATTGGGATCCCCAAATAAAAAAAAAAACAGGTAAATATTTAATTTGTTCCACTGAAGAAAGATCCTGAAATTGACTAGGAAGAGCATGTCCAGTTGAAGATCACACACCTAGAGTGCTGACTGTCAAATAGATCAACTGTTGAGTCAAGGCCACATCCAGAAGAGACATTGGTAAGAGGCATGAGGTAAGACAAATACTGCTCAGTTGAGCAACACACCAGAAATCCACCAGAGCACATGATGTGACACAAATCTGAACTACTTATTAAATCCAAAACTTATCACTGGGAGAGCATTTCTGGATCTCAAAAATTTCCGTAAGATAGATGCTTCTGTAAATGGACTATATGTTCTCCTTACAAAAGCTTATATCTTATATCCTGGATAACCAAAGAGCCTTCGTCAGGCTGATATCTCCCTATTCGGTTTGGAATGGAGATAATTCTCAAATAACTGCATGGATGTACAGAAAGGGACAAACACAACCCAATTTAAAAAAAAGCAATATACAGATAAAAGACAAATTATTTTTATGTTTGAAATAAACATAGATTTAAGCCATTAAGCAAAATACAATTGCAGAAGAAATAAAAGATGTTCCATCCTACTTTGCCATTACATTCTACCTGATAAAAAAATGCTCTCCCTTTCTCACTATTTGTGAGAATAACACAGCTCACATTTATGTGATAAATACTTAACATTCACAGTGAATTGTCCCACATAAAATTATCACGCAAAATACTGATCCATAACCAAAAATATTTATCAGTTCTTAAATTACACATAGAAAACCAAAACCCTATGAATGAGCTCATTGAAGAGAAAAAGAATATTGCATTTGTACAAATGAAATTCATAGCAAAACTAACGTAAAAAGTAAGCAAAATATAAAGAATTACTCATGGTTTACAATTCTTCAATAATAAAATGATCTGGTTTTAATCTTTAGAATTCTTTGAGAAACATTCATACCATTTGAATAAATATATGTTATCAAAAGTATAAAAGAACTAAATTTAAGTGATCATCTTAAATTTTCATGAATTTAAGCTTTAAATATTGAAATATAGCTTTTTAAAAATTTACTGTATGTAAATATACACTTACACTTATTTCCTTGCAGCAAACATCTGTATCCACCATGAGATCTGAGGTTATCTCCTGTTAAAAGTTACAAAATATGCATGTGTTAGTGTAAAGCAGTAAACTTTAAATTGCAATAGCTAATATGATTATTTTATATTCACAAATAAAAATATGGTATTATCATAAAAATATTCTGGCTTTAGTTTATCTTCATAAATACAAAATCTATAACAAGCTGGTGAAAACTATTTCTCAGTTTTTATCATAAATTAAAAATATATCTTGCTGGGCGTGGTGGCTCATGCCTGTAATCCCAGCACTCGGGAGGCAGAGACAGGAGGATTGCTGAGTTTGAGGCTTGCCTGGACTACAAAGCGAGACTCTGTCTCAAAAAAAAAAAAAAAAAAAAAAAAATATATATATATATATATATATATATATATATATATGAAAATGAAAAAGAAAGTTTCGCACAAAAACATCTAAACTACAATGAACCAAGTATTGATTTTTCCCTATATTTAAGCAATGTGATCATTGTTAGTAATGATTGAATAGAATGCAATTTTAATTTCGAGTACACACTTGTCTTTACTAAAAACTTTCTTTGACTTAATACATGTTACTTGATCTATCATATAAATTAGAAAATAAAAATTAGAGACATTTTCAGAAAAATGGATGAGTATATAATTCCACATATATAATTGCATATATATATATATAAAGTATATATATATATATATGTGTGTGTGTGTGTGTGTGTGTGTGTGTGTGTGTGTATCAAATACAGTATTTTGCTCAGTAAATATATTTATTAAAAAGAAAGAAATAATTTATCATGGGCTTTTAGATGAGTAATATCTGAATATTAAACCTGAAGTATGGAATTGAGTAATTATCTAAATCTCTTAGACCAAAAGACTAATTTACAGGAATTACTCAGCTCACTGGGCTAAATGTTATTAGAGGAGTTGCTTTCCTGAGTTACTTCTTAAGTGATAACTGTATTGTTCATATTTAGAATGTACCAACTACAGAAAGAACTGATATAGTATGAATTAGACACCTATAAGCACAAAAAATCACCTAAAACGTCTTAATGAGACAAAGATTTCCTCTTGATAAGATAAAAATTTTAATCCTATGAAAATATCTAGAAATATACACTAATTACACTAATATTTGACTTGGCTTTAAGTGTTATGTTATCATAATTACACATTTTCATTTTATCTGCTTATCCAATTTGATCTCTTTTTCCAGGCACATTAAAAGTACAAAGGAGCTATTTATATATTTTTCTAGTAATATGCTTCAGATCTTTTTTTCTCTTCAGGTTTTTTGAGGCACGGTCTCGTTTTGTAGTGCAGGCTGGCCATGAACTCACTACATAGGCTAGCCTTGAATTCTTGCCTTTGCCTCCTGAGTGCTGGAATTACACAAATGAGCTACCGTGCCATGTTTGAGAGCAATCTTTATAGCTATATCAGACCAAAATATGTCCTGCTAAATTCAGCAGAAAAATTACTGTGCAATAGAAAATTGACAGTGCATTATTTAATAAATCTCATATTTTTATTATTTAGTCACCAAAATCTACTGGCAGAGTATAATCTAAAATGTTTCTTTACATATTTTTCAATATACTGATTCTTTTAAGTCATTTCAGATTTGAAGAAAACATTTTTAAAAGAAAACTTTTTAAATTTTTGTACTAATTACTTGAATTAATCTTTATATAGGGAAAAATTCCGATGAAATTTAGTGAAGAAAGTGATGTCAAGGTAAACAGAGAAGACTTACTATCAAATCTCTTTTGGAAAAAAATATTTAATAGCAGCTAATTTAGGATGAGTCTTAGGAAATAAGCATGAAAATAATAGATTTTGCTCTTTAATATTGATGTGAGGCAGTGTTACTTTTTTGTTGTTGTTTGTTTGTTTTTGAGACAGGGTCTCACTTTGTAGTTTGGGCTGGCTCTGAGCTCACTATGTAGCCCAGGCAAGCCTTGAACTCAGCAATCCTCCTCTCTCTGACTCCCGAGTGCTGGGATTACAGGCGTGAGCCACCACACCCGGCACTATAGTATGTGGTATTGATTGCTGGTGGGTGTGAGTCTCCACGTCCAGTAATGTATGTGGTTTCCAGGGATCGAACTCAAGACCTTGCACTTGTGAGGCAGGTGCCGGAACCACTGAGCTAATCCCCCGGCCCAAGGCAGTGTTACTTTTTAACATCATTTCCTATAAATCCCTAAATGTATTTTATTAATGCAGGCCCAATTCAAAAATGTTTTGTTAGAAATGTATTTTGTAATTTTATAATTAAATGTCCATATTTTTCAAAAATACAAAATGTAGTATATTTTTATTTAAGAATGAATTGCCAAATGTCAAAATATTCTTAAAGAAAAAGTAACTTTTTTCTCCAAAGAAACTTTTAGTCACTGAAACATTGAAACTGCATAATCTTTATTTAGGGTAAAAATAAATTATTTTAGAAAATTTCTAGCCTCTATTTTCAATATTTTATTTCATTTTTAGCATTTCTATTTTTCTGCATTCAATGGAAATACTTTAATTACACAGACTTTGTTTAATGTTAAATCTTGCTAGAATAACTAAAGAGTAAAAGTTACTGCTGAATGAAAGTAAAATAAGTATTTTGGCATTTTTCAATTTAAGGTGGTAAAACCCATCTGTTCTGTTTTTCAGTGTAATTTCTTTCCTGTTAGTTGAAAACCGGCCATCAGCACCTTCTACCTGGAGGCACAGTGTATTCTACCCAAGGAGCAGTCATGAGTTGTAGATACTGTTCCTTTTTAAATGAAATGTCTTGGGGTGTGGGTGGGACATTGAGAGCCTCAGGTTTCGTCCCCTTTTCTGCCCTTCCTTTCCCGTGGCTCAGAAACTGCAACCATTGAACCTTCAGATTTCTAAGGAACACAGTGTGAAATCAATTTCCTCATTTCCTGTTTCCCTTTCTTTACGAAAGCAAAATAAAAACTTGAGGGAAGTGGATTATATGATTTCCGGCAAAGAGAGGGAAATTGAAGAGAGGAAATACTGTAAGTAAGAAGAAGAGGAATGGAGAAAAGAATGGTTTCTGGTAAAACTTCTAATTGTGTGTGCCAAGGAAGCTGATTGGCAAACACAGCCCTGCAACACAAAGAAAAGAAAGGAAAGAAGAAAGAGACTGTAGAGAAAACTTGTATGTCTTCATTCTCCTAGGCTATGTCTGGTCAGACTTACATTATGCTCATTGGCTTTAAATCTTGCCCACAATTTTAATCACAGAGATTGATTTAATATCATTTTTGACTCATAAATTAGAAGTCTGTAACCTAAAATGTGACTACAGTCCCGGATACAGCCATTACCCTTTTGTCCTATCTCTTATTTTGAAACCAACTAACAGCTAATTACTCTTGCAAGAAAAAGTAACAAAAGGAAAAAAAAATAGTCTCATTTTTAAGTAGCTGCTCTAGGATTAGTACCCCCAGAGCCTGCAGAGTTTGTGCAAGGATGCTGCTTCACTTGGATGTAAGTTCTCTACGTTAGGATGTTCGGAAGCCAGCACCAGAGCCCAGTTTCTAACCTGCCAAAACACCTGCTGGTTTCTTGGTATGGTTTTCTAGCTCTTTTGCTATTAGTGCATAATTTGACAGTATGCTGCCACGGTAACAGAATTCATTAAGGGATTTCAGTTTTGTTCTGCCAATGAGGATTTTGGCTGCATGTAGAGCTGGCTTCTGAAGGCTGATCCATAATATTAGTCTTATAAAGCCTTGTCATCTCATGGCATGACTGATGCAATGAAATAATCCATAATGAGTCGAATGCTCCCAGCATGAGCTATTCCATAATGGTAAATTAGGCACTACTGGAAGCCATATTAATGTTTTTGTCATCAAACTTGGGTGCTTAAAATAGACTGCATGAAAGTGGCCATATTTTACAATTCCATCTTTCACCATGTGGTTGGAGAATGGATTATGGATGTAAACCCCAATGTGTATTTCCTCAGTATCTCATGTGGAGAAAAAGAAAAAAAAAACTTCCAAATTTTGATTATTTTCTTTGCATACTTATTTTTAGATGCAGGGTTTGCTGAAAATCATTATGTGGTTGATGCAGGAAAGAAAAATACACATATATAATCTTAATAACTTTAACCAATATTTTCACATCATTTCAGCAAACAAACTTTAGCATATCCTCTATGACTTTAAGCTATACTTTAATATCACATAATCATATTTTGACCACATTTTCCACCACTACCTATTAAAGTGTTTACTAATCGCTTTTTATAGTACGCAACTGTTACAGTTTTGAAATTTTATGGGCTAGTTTTAGGCTAATGAAGTCAAAGTAGTGCAGTTAAAATCTTCAGGGACTGATTATCTCTCCAAAGAAGATCTAACCTGCCTTTGCCTTCTTCCTGTGGTAACAGTGAAAGAATGGGATTGAATCAGGGCAAATACAGTAAGTATATTGAAAAATAAATTAGAGAACACTATTCAATACTCTTTATTGAATGAAGAGAGGAAAAGAGCATAATCTTTACTAAGGTGATGGTTCTTCATTGGTGATCATTTTTCCCCCCACCCAGGAGACACTTTTCATTTATTGTGATCACAGCCAGAAGGCGCTCTTGCCATTCAGTGGATAGAAACAGAGCCACTGCCCACAGCCTGTGAAATATGCAGAGTATCCCTCTTCTCTGTACATATATACAAAGCACTCCCTGGTCCAAATGTCAGTTAAACGGGAGACATTCTTTTGTGCTTTATAATACACCGGAAAAGAAAAGGAAAGATCAAGCCATTCTTATCATGAGTTCAGTTTGGTTGAGTTCAGTTAATGTGGCTTATAGGTCAAAGAGATTTAACTCAATCCATTCATGAAGGAGCCTTGTGATTAGCAAGGGCATAGCCTCATGAGTTTATGAGAATTAAATCCATTAATACCTCCAGTAGGTGAAAAATGAAGCCCTGACCCCACCACTAGGTTTTCTATGAGGAGCATGAATGGCACATGGAAAAAGCACATCCCCAAACGTTCTATAAGGTGGTAGCTCAGAAAGGAAGCAAGTCCACAGTTCTATGTTTTTTTGTTTGTTTGTTTGTTTTTTGAGACAGAGTCTCACTTTGTAGTTCAGGCTGGCCCTGAGCTCATTATGTAGCCCAGGCAAGCCTGGAACTCAGCAATCCTCCTGCCTCTGCCTCCTGAGTGCTGGGATTACAGGCATGAGCCACCACGCCTGGCACTACTATGTTATTTTTTCTTTCTGGAATTACTTGTCAACATTTTTAAAAATCTTTTAACTTATTTTACTACTACTACCATTTTTTTCTGAACGTCATCACTTGAATCCTTCTGTATCTTTCACCATAAAAAATTTTCCAGGTATTGTCAGATTACAAAAAACTACATAGATGTTAGATACAGTGGACAGATTGCGAGCAGTTCACTTTCATTTAGTTGTTTTTTTCTCATAATATAAAAGAATTTCCGTGTTAGCATTGTTAATGAGTTGAAATGTCAGAGAATAATGTTTATCTTGCTATATATATTTCTTTAAGATTATGTAGTATTATTCATTCACCAGCATGCCTTTTACTCTTCCACTTATCTTCTTTCTACTTACCTTACTTTTTAAAAATTACTACCACATTTACTAGTCAGTGAATGTGCCTTCTGCTAAACTGCTAAAGCTTGAAAGTAAACAAGGTGTGTCATGTCCACCAGACAGGGAAGTTGTTGACATGAAGAGCATGCAGCTAGATCAACAGGGAGGGTGACGTGACAAAGTTGGACAAATATAGTAAACAATAAAATAGGTTATTTTATTTTTTATAAAGACTATGCTTGGCTCTGATGGATATTTTTGGTGTGGATCTTGTTATACTTGTAGTGCTTTCTTTGTACACTATGATGTCAAATATACAATGCTGACAATATTTGAGAGCCCTCAAACAAATTCAGAATTTTATTTTTATTTATCCCTTATAATGAACATCAAAAGACAGGACAGGACAGTATTTCTTTAAAAAAAATTATCACAACTTAAATAATAAAAGGATCTCCAGAGGCTAACAGAGGCTGTTGTGGCTTGTATCCGGTTGGACCCCAATGACTCAAGAGCTGAAGGGTTAGGCTTCGCAGAGGTGGCTTAAACTAGAGTAGATGAAGCTGGATTAAAGGTGTGTGATAACTAAATCGGTCCATCAACTGACTTAACATCCTGACTTAACATCGTTATCAGTGTGAACAATGATGCAAAGAGGTTTTTTTGTTGTTTTGATTATTTGAATTTTAACTAAATAGTCCCATAACAGCTGACTACACCCATGAAAAAAAAATCCAGAGATAAGACCTTATAATCCTCACCAGGAAAAAAAAGAAAGAAAAAGAAAATGAATCACAGACTTTAATGAAAATTTCAAAACTGTGCAACTCTAAAAAGACAATAACATTTTAGATTCGGCACCAAATGCAGAGCCAGGCAAAAATGAATTAGCAACGCGGATTTTACTAAAAGTAATAATTTTGGGTCTGCATAATATATTTGCAAGAGAATGAAAAGGTAACCTGAGACTTGACTATCTACATAAGATATATCTGATAGGGGACTGCTATCCAAAAATGTATTAAGTGAATTCTGAGAGCTCAACATCCAGAAAAATAAACCCTTATTAATATATAAGCAGACATTAGCTGATAACTCACTAAAAAAGATATAGAGATGGCAAACAGACATGTGAAAAATATTCCATTCTTCATATGTTATCACAGAAATGCAAGAGCCAAACAGTGAGATGCCAGTAAGAATGATACAGTAAGAATGATCAAAATGAAGAATACAGATAGAGCCCAGAACGGATGAGGATACAGAGCTCCTGGCAAACAGGAATGTGAAACATTAGCTACTTTAGGAGTCACTGCAAAAAACAGCACTGTTTTCTTGCAAAACTATATCAACTTTTACCATATGATTCAGGAGTTGTGTTCCTTAACTTATCAAGAAGCTGAAAACATAGCCATACCCCAAAACTGTTCTCTTCATTACTGTCCACACTTGGACATGATCATAGGACTTTCAGCAGAGGAAAGCATATATAAACAAGGATGAACCCAGATGTTATGTTTTTCAGCATTAAAAAGTATTGAATGATCACCCTATGAAAACAGAGAAACCTTCAATGCCTGCTACTAATTGAAATAAACTAAGTCTTAAAAGTTCATATATTGTGCAACTCCAATACATAAACTTTCTGAAACAGGCAAAACTATGGATAAAATAAAAAAAAGATCAATGGTTGCCACAAGCTAGGGGAAGGTGGTGCATAAAGGGACTTTAGAATGTTTAAATTATGCTTTAAGCTACTACAACAATGGATACATATCATAGTCCATTCGTTCGAAACCCACAGAATTCGCACCAGAAGAGTAAATCCTAAAGTAAGCAATGAGCATTGCGTATAATGATCCATAACTGTAGTTCCATTGGTTGTAACAAACATACCACTGTGCTGAGGGAAGATGAGAATGGATGAGTTTATGCTTGTGTAAGTCAAATGGTTTATGAGAAATCTTTGTCCTTTCTATTCAATTTCTCCATGAACCTAATACAGTTTATTTAAAAAGAGTAATGTAAAGAAAGGGGATAGTTCTTAATCTTTAATACATTTTCAACAAGGGACTTTAACATCCATCTCAAAAGACTGATGAAATTCTGGGCCGGAGGGTTAGCTCAGTGGTTCTGGTGCCTGCCTCGCAAGCGCAAGGACCTGAGTTCAATCCCCGGTAACCACATATAATGGTGGGCGTGGAGACACGCCCACCAACAATCAACACCGCATACCACAATGCAGGGCGTGGTGGCTCGCGCCTGTAATCCCAGCACTCGGGAGGCAGAGGCAGGAGGATTGCTGAGTTCGCGGAGGCTTGCCTGGGCACCATAGTGAGCTCAGGGCCAGCCTGAACTACAAAGCGAGACCCTGTCTCCAAAAAAGCAAAAGAAAAAAAAAAAAAAAGATTGATGAAATTCTGAAAGTATTAAATACTTGAAGTAATAGTGTATTGTATCCTGATTTTATCAAATTTATTATGATATATCTATATAATGGAACATATAATGATGAAATTATAAAATGCATATAAGAAAAATATGAAATATAAATGAAGGAAAATTAATGCAAAATAGCATCATATAATAACTTTGTTTTCTGTTACAAGGAAAAATAAAAATGCCTCAGGCTCTTAATTAAAATATCCCAAAATAAGAATTAATGATACTATGCTTTATCAATGAAGTAATGTCTAGAACTAAGTTAAATGAGGTTCTAATGATTGGTGCTGTTTAACAATTATCACTATCCATCAGGAGGCAGGATATCCATACACTAATTACATGTAACCCAAAATATATGTGTGAATTCTTGATTTGCCTTTTCCTAGCTTTACAAATTTAGATAAGCCAGTTTGTGATATTTTCATCTTCATCATTATATAACAGAGATCAAACTTTTCCCTACTTACACAATTTTTCTAGATATTAAATAAGAAAATACAAGTAAAAAAAGCATTTAGAACAGGACTGACCACAAAGTTAGTATTTGCGGAGTACCAGATTTTTTTTATCAATGTGGCATTAAAATTACAAAAAATGTTCTTTTAATATCTAAACTTAAATGTTGGCACCAAAAAGCAGGACAATAACGTGGTAGATGAGGCCTCTCCTCTTTATTCAGCCATGTGGCACTGATTAAGGACAAAATCCCTTTGTCAGACCATAAGGAAATCTAATTACACTTCATGGAACTCAGACACAGCATCCTTAATTGACAAGATTCAACTACATAATCCTGTGCTTTCAAAAGTCAGTGTAAACCAATCTGCAACTTGCCTTTTTAGGCTTGTCACTTTAATATGATGTGATACTCAGTTGAGGTTAGGTACAATAATGAACTGATCAAAGAATAAACTTTCAAAGACAGAATTAACTACTGAAAAGTGAGAAATAATTTTTAGAGTAACAGAAATAAGCATTTGTCTTTCACTCTGTGCTAAAGAGAGTTCTAGGTAAACAAATAAAAATGAACATACAAAGTATTGGACTGTACCAGAAGAATGAGAAACCTGTTAGAAATGAACTCAGGCCCCCAAATACCACCTGGAAATCCTGGAACTGTACTGTTAACCAAATTTCCTCAATGATATCAAAATTACATTCTAAGGGAAACTTCAAATCTGTTTTAGAATTTTTATAACTGGCTTAAAAATAAAGTAAATTCAGTTTCTGTGGCATATGAAACTTTGGAAAGAAAAACTGAACTGATACCAAAACAATTTAAAAGAATGTTTTTAAAGAAGACTGTATGCATTCTGACTTACAATTTAATAAAAAGGTTGTGATTATCATACCAAACTAAAATGAACACTTCACCCAGCCCAAACAAGATATATTTACAATGTAAAAGTCAATGCTCTATAAAAATTGACATAAAAGTATAAATTATCCTGTTGAAAGTATAAATGAATATGTTAACTCTCTAAAATCTTATAAAGTTGAAAGGAAATGAACTCTAATTGGATAAAAATTGAAAACAGTATGTCACATTCAGCATCTGGGCAACCTATATTTTTAATTCCTGAGTTTATTCAGCTCCAAAATGCAATTGTAGCTCTCATACACTTTCACTGACATTGTTCTAACTACCAGAAGAGTTCAGTGAGCTGTTCCTTATCTATCACTGTCAACAGAAACTGACATATTATTAAGAATATTCTAAATTGTGGTCATGGAAAAGATCATTTCTCAAAGCCAATAGAACTGTTAAAGGATTACTCTCCTGAGTCCAATGATATATACCAACTGTGATATCAACACATTATTTAGATATAAACCTGGTTACATAAATACTGTTGGAACATCTGAGTAGCTCATAATGTGAGAAATGATTATCTCAATAACAGGAGGGAGTATAGTTAAGTGATTGTAGAGGATGTCTGGCCCGTATAGCTGTATATTTTCTTGAATATGCAGTATTATCTGTTTGTCTACCTGTATGTCATCATGCTGGGTTAGGAACACAGAGCCTCTTTCACATTAATCAATGCTGTAGACTGAGTGATGCCCACAATCCAACATCTATTTCTGATGAAACCAAATCCAAATTCAGCAGCTACAAGTTCGGTAATGTTACCAAGCAATTCATATACAAATCTGCATCATCCCACCTCTAGTCAGTTCAAAGAAGGTGAGGCACAAGTTATGGAATGAACAGTATTAATATACTCACTTGGCTTTCTCGGGTTATGATCACTTCTAAAATAATCCCAACTAAAGGCCTTTTTAAAAAAAATCATAGTAAAATATTACACAAACTGTCACAGTAATTGGAGACAAATAGAGTTTTGCTGACACAACCTTGTTCGTGTATCTTTCTTAATGGCTCCTGCTTTAATTTAAAGTCCCTCTTATCACTGTGAAGTCATCACATCTGGCTGTGGTGTATGAGATAATCATATCTTTAATTAAAGCAAGTAGTGTGGCAGAGGGAAAAAATAAAGAATCATGGGTTCCAGCCTCAGCATATCTTTTCATAATTGTGTAGCCCTATTCAGACTCCTTAATCCTACCTACTGTATTCACCTGAAACATGAACACACACACACATATAATATATATTATATATATATATGAAATCATTTTCCAGTTTGAGTTTTAGAGATAGTATATGGAAGATCTGTTTCTCTTCTAACTACATAAAAGGCAAGTGTAGCAATTAGTTCTTATTAATAGTAGTACCAATAGTGGTTGCCATAATCTAGAATGACTGTGACCAGGACTAGTAGCTACTGTGATGATATGTCATCAGGAGAAAAAGCATTGCACATGTGGACAAATAGAAAAGAGCAACAATCCTACAAGCAGAATATGCATCTGTTTTCATGAAGAAGCACAGGCGTTGGGCAGATGGTCACAGTGATGACTGATTGTGTGTCGGTGTAGATGAGTTACAGTGTGTCTGGGAAAGTGTTTTTGGATGTGTTTGCCACTTAACTTAGCTGACTTTGAGTGGTACAGATTGTTTTCCACCATGCGGGTAGGCTTTTATCTAATCACTTCAAGGCCTTAATAACACAGACTCTTCTTGACAAAGTGAACAGGAATTTTGCCAGCAGACTGTCTTAGGACTCTTCCCTGTCAGTCTGTCTGATCAGATTTTGGACTTGTCAAGGCTCCACACATACATACACAAATTACTCAAAATAAAACTCTGACTCAGAGGCTATATATTAGAAGCAAAACATGTAATATCCCTGTGTTTTTGGAGAGACCTAACAACATCGTTAAGACCAAGGAGAAAAGAAGTTCAATAATTAGGATCTTTGATGTTGAAACCATGAAATTTGCTATGACTGCAAGTTTTTTAATTGAATTCTTAATTGGTACATTTTATATACAGCTCACAATCATACTCAACATTGGGGAATTTGTAACAGTATATGACACAAGTTAATTCTCATTTTTACCCATATCCCTACCCAGCCCCCAATACCCACCATATATATATATATATATATATATATATATATATATATATATATATATATAGGTGTATGTGTATATATATATATATATATGTATATATCCCACCCCATATATATATATATATATATATATATATATATGTTCTTTTTCTTTCCAAATCGTATTTATTCTTTCCCCTCATTACTATGACAGCAGTTTTACAGAAGTAAGTCTTATGTGTAAGTTTGAAAATCAATTGTGTCATTTATCCCTCAAAGTTAGGTGAAAGATGTATAGTGAAACCACTAACATAAAAGAGGAAAGAGAAATTAATTGCCACATATTAATTCTTTAGTGTGAGAAAAGAAAAATTCTTTAGGATAAATGCAGTGGCTTTAATGGTCTCAATAACGAAATAAATATGAAAAGCTTGTCTTTTTAAAATAACCTAAAAGGCACACATTACACATCTATTAGTATTAAAACATGGAAAGAAATACAAGATAACATTATAGTAGATCTGTCATTTGTGTTGCTCACGTAAAGATATATATTAATAACCAAAAGAATTACACAAACAAGACTACAAAAATGGATTTCTCTGGACTTCTCAATTTATATGTTTATATGTTTTTTGTTAGTTATTTTTAAAGACTTAAAAATGAAAACAGATGAAAATAACAATAATACCAATTAAACACTTCTAGATTCATTTTCAGACATCTTCCTGTGTCTAAGAACACATGGAAATATAATCACATATTCTCAACTTAACTATTTCCTTTGCAAGTTCAAATAAAGGCAATGATGTGAAAATGAATATACTTGAGTTAAGTTATCAAGTGGGTGTAATAATGTGAGAATAATAACATGGACATCCGTAAGTCTCTCATATTTAAAAAAACTAAGAAAAAATTATAGCTATAGACTATTGTGGTAGATTACTATTCCCAGAAAGAATAAAGATAAATGGGGCAGGAGGGTTAGCGCAGTGGTTCTGGTGCCTGCCTTGCAAGCGCAAGGTCCTGGGTTCGATCCCCGGTAACCACATACAATGCTGGGCATGGAGACTCACGCCCACCAGCAATCAATACCACATACCACAGTGCTGGGCGTGGTGGCTCATGCCTGTCATCTCAGCACTCGGGAGGCAGAGACAGGAGGATTGCTGAGTTCAAGGCTTACCTGGACTACATAGTGAGTTTAGAGCCAGCCTGAACTACAAAAAGTGAGACCCTGTCTCAAAAAAAAAAAAAAAAAAAAAAGGATAAGGATAAATGACAAAACACTATGGACAATCTTTTAAAGTTGTTTTCATGATTGGTTTGTATATATGTTACTCTTTCACAAAGTGTGATCTATTTTTTTTAATTTCAAAAGTGCAGAATATCAAACACTTGGGCCAGAGGGTTAGCTCAGAGGTTCCAGTGCCTGCCTCACAAGCACAAGGTCCTGAGTTCAATCCCCAGTAACTACATACAATGCTGGGCATGGAGACTCACGCCCACCAGCAATTAATACCACATACCACAGTGCCGGGCCTGGTGGCTCACACCTGTAATCCCAGCACTCGGGAGGCAGAGACAGGTGGATTGAGTTCCAGGCTTGCCTGGGCTACATAGTGAGCTCAAAGCCAGCCTGAACTACAAAGCAAGACCCTGTCTCAAAAAAAAAAAAAAAAAAAAAAAAAAAAAAAAAAAAAAAAAAAAAAAAAAAAAAAAAAAAAAAAAAAGAATATCAAACACTTGCCAAAACAGATTTTTATTGAAAGTATTTTAGGGGCTGGAGATGTGGCTCGGTGTTAGAGCACATGCCCAGCCAGTGTGAAGCTCTGGATTATGTCCTCAGTATAAAAAAGCTTGAGCTAGAATCATCCTGCACATAAAATAATATTATGGTTATTATGTACACATCGCTGGGGATTCCAAATATGGAAAAGAGGTGGGAATCTCTCCTAGAAATGCAGATTTTTTCTATGGCTTTTACTTGTTTATTCCCTTATGTAATGTTGGCCCAAATGTCCTGATCTAGACTTTTTTCTTTCCCTTTGCCCTCTGCTACCTACACAGCCTGTCTTTTGGAAAATGAATGTATTGTTGCTATTGAATATCACCTAATATTGGTGTCCCATTTCATAACATAGCTCTCCAACTTCAAATGTATGCACCTAGTAGTCAAATATGTATTTAGGCTAAGGAGTTCACGTTACCTGAAAAAAGCGTATAAATCACTTAAAAACATGCTTCAGAAAAGAGTGGTTAGGTTGAGGATTTAGCTCAGTGGTTCTGAGCAAGTTTGATCCCTGATACAAACCAAAGGACCAGCATTGAAATCAGTCAAATCAAGGATACCAGCAGTATTTTCTTGGAGGACTTCCAAAAGAAGCATGATTGGTCAGGATGTGTATATACAATCCACCAATAAAGATAAAAGGTATTTTTGAAGCATGATTGGTCTTATATTTTCAGGCTATAAATTATAATATAAAATTTAATTAAATATTTGTCACTTTTTACATAAGCTTTGTTTCCTTTCTACTATCAATTTTTTCTTTCCCTTCTTTCCTTACCCCTACTCCCCTTTTCCCTTTGAATATTTTTTAACATAGTATTTCTTACATTTTTCCTTGGTTTATACTTTTGGTGTTTTGGAAATTTTTTTTCTTTTGGACTCTTATACCTATAATTCCATAAGCTAAATCTTTAGCTCAGATTTTAGGAATCATAGGCTTCCCTCATAAAACCCTACCTTGCTTTCTTCCAATGATCTTATTGTGGTGTATTTTCCTTTCTTTATGTAACTCTCTCTGTTTATAATCACAAGTGGGTGATCACCTACTCTCATAAAACAAGAGCCAGTTTGACAGTCTAGTCTTTGAACATTGTTCAGTGTAGGGTATGACAGCACATGCCTGTAGTACCAGCAAGCCAGAGGCCGAGGCAGAGGACTGTGATGAGGAGTTTAAGGCCAGTCTGAGCTGCACAGTGAGTTCAAGGCCAGCCTGAACCACATAGAAAAGTCTGTCTCAAACAGGTTGGACATTGTTAACACAAGTTTCAAGAAAAAAAAAAAAACAACTGGATGTGGGGTGGGGAGAATAAACTTTCCATATTGGTTGCAGAAATACAAACTGGTACAGCCACATCAGATATCAGAATGGAGATTCCTCAAAAAACAAACTAAAAATTCCACTCAACCTGGTATTGCCCTTCTGGGTACCTTGCCAAGCGTTAAAAACACCATACCACAGTGACACATGCTTATACATATTAATAGTAGTACAATTTATAATAACAGCTAAATCTTAAAAGTGGCCTATGTGTCTACCAAAAGATGAATAGAGAAAGAAATACGGTATTTACAAATAATAGAGTACTAATCTTCTATAAGGATAAACTTGAGCCACATGTAGGGAAATAGATACACCTTGAAATCATATATCATGTGAAATAAATTGGACACACAAAAGTTTAATTATTGCTTTATTTATTTTATGAGAACCAAAAGAGAAATAAATTAAAGAACAAAATAACCATGATCTTAGAAAAGGGAAGTACAGCTTTTGTAAAAGGGAAGGGTAGTGAAAGATGAGGGAGGGGGAGGTGGGAGATGAATAATGAATAATGAATAAAATATATGTGGTAGCAACACCCCATGATGAGTGCAACCATTGTGTACTACAAACATGTTCTAAATATGTTACAAATATGAACAAAAAGAACTGCTACATGTTCATGAACCCAGGCACAATTATGTTCCCTAAATATTAAAGGGGAAAATACATCAAGATATTTTCCCCTATTAGATATTTTTAATGAATGTGAGGCAATTGTATTCTAAATGTCGCTCTGGCTGTGTCCTGTGCGCAGCTGGGTTTCTGCTCTCTCGTCGCTGGCCCCGTGTTCCCCTGGCTCACGGCAGTCTGCCGTTCTGTCTCCTGCTATAGGGTTGAGGATTCACTCTTCCCTCCTGTTGGAAATCGTTCTTTCTCCTTCAGGAAGGTGGCTTAATCTCTCAAAAACCACTGTAGATATTGGTGCCACAAAGGAAGATTTTACGACAGTACAAACTCCCTTTTAATATTTTTTAAATAACTGTTTTCCTTTCCCTAAGTGCAATAAGCTCAGTCATAATTCTACAGGTGTTAGTATGACAGGGGGAGTAAGTGTCCTTTTCCATTTCATTGAATGTTCTTTGAACTCAGGAACTGTCCCTTGCTGTTTATTAAATAATCTGAGCCTAGCACAGCCAAGGCTAATACAATGCACAAGGTACATGATAGTTGAATAAATGAAAGGAATTTAGATGTGAAATGTTTCATATGACTCATATGCAAGGTTATTTAACTATCAGGTCTCAAGCTTTACTTCCACAATTTCATCTAAAAGTAAAATACAATAAAACAGCCATTTCTAATGTAAGCATGAAAATGAACAAAATTAAGAACAACAATAAAGTTTTCATTATCTCCTTTACTGCATCTGTCCCTTGGAAAGTTTGAATTTGCCCACCTTATCTCTTGTTCCAGTATTTAGTACTCAGAACTTCAGCGTTTCTTCATCTTATGAAAATCCTGAACATCCTTTTTTCCTCCCCGCTCTTTGTGTCATCACCACTGTCCTCAGAATTTCTGCCCAGAATTCTCTATTGGACACTGTTTTTTAAAGGCTAAATTCTATTAATATATTTCTCTTCTCCTCAAAAATTTTCCTGACTCCAAAAACATAAAACGTGATTTATTTTATATATTTTCATGTTTTAATGATCTAATTTTGCCTGTTGATCTTTATTCTTTCTTACATCTAGGCTTTCTTTTGTCATATAATCTATATATAGATATATATCTATATATAGATATATATGATATATATATAGATATATATGACATATATACACACATATACATCTATATATATGACAAAATATATATGACAGTACAAACTCCCTTTTAATAGTTTTTAATAAAGTGTTTTCTTCTCACTAAGTACAGTAAGCTCAGTAGTAATTCTACAGGTATTGGTATGACAACAGGAATAAGTGTCCTTTTCCAGTTCATGTAATGCATACATATATATATATATATATGTTAATTTAATATATATACAGACATATAAGATATACTACAGATATATGTTAGATTAACATGAATACAGATATTTTAAAATAATATAAATATGGGTATATTCATTTATAACATATATACACATATACATAACATAAATATGGGCATATATATCTGTATTTATGTTAATACTTGTCAGTATAAAATCTCAAAATACTTATTAATGGGAAGTAATTGGCTACAAAATAAGAACAAGATTTGCAAAAAGAAAGACAGACACACATGTAAAAGACTAGTTTGGCCTCTATAAATTTCCAGAGTCTTACTATAATCCATTCTGAATCTTTGAGTAGACTCAGTATCATAAATTATTGTGCTTTAATGTCCATGTATTTGAGGATGGTTATCCAAATGAAACTCTTTAATGATATTTCTATATCCAAAAAACTTACTAAGATTATGACAGTCAGTACGTTAATATGTTACTTACTATATGTTGATATAACTTAATAAACTCCTTAATTTCAAGCAATATATATAAACACAGGAATGATTTATGCATATGTATGTCAAATACTGAAACTACTTACAACTGGAATATATTATACAAATGAAGTGTTAAATTTAGAGCTGAAAATATCTTTGTAGTCAGCACTGTTACTATAAGGCTGAAAACATTGAGATCTTTTATCTATATAGAAATTTATCCAAAGATTTTTAACTAAAACATTACCAAAAGGCCAGGGATTTAGCTCAGTGGTTCCTATGACCTAGGAATGCTTTCTTCCTCTTCAGATGCTATCTTCATCAGATATGCTAATCAACTTCATGCCTGACAAAGGAGCCAAACAACTTCAGTGGAGGAAAGACAGCTTCTTTAACAAATGGCGCTGGAAAAACTAAATTTCAATTTGCCAAAGATTAAAGTAGACCTATTTCCCCATGTACCAAAGTAAAACCAAAGTGGATAAGAGACCTAAATATTAAAACACAAACACTAAACCTGCTTCAAAATATGTTAAGTAGAGTTCTTGAAGACAGAAAGATTTCAACAACAAAACCTCAGAAGCGCAGTAACTAGCAGAAGGAATAATCAGCTGGAATCTCATCTTAATAAAAAGCTTCTGCACAGCACGAAAAATCACCAACAGAGCAAAAGGACAAGCTACAATATGGAAAATAATTTTTACTAGCTTTTTCTCAGACAAAGAACTATTATCTGGGATATATAAAGAACTTAAAAATCACCCCCCACCAAAAGAAAAAATCTGATGACCCACTTCAAAATAGGCATCTAAAATGGACACTTTTCAGATGAAGAAGTAAAGGCACCAAAGAAATATATGAAGAAATGTTCAACATTGCTGATCATTCAAGAGATGCAGTTGAAAACAACACTGAGATTTCATCCCAACAAAGAATGGCTGCTATCAAGAAATCAACCAACAACAAATGCTGATGGGACTGTGGGGACAAAGGATCCCTTCTCCACTCTTGGTAGGAATGTAGACTGGTGCAACCACTATGGACATTAGTATGGAGATTCCTTACAAAAATAAGACTCAAGGTAACATTTGACCCCACTATTTTCCTGCTAGGCATATATACAAAATTATTAAAGAATCATACCACTGTGATAAATATGCAACCCTGTTTATAGGAGCTCAGTTTGTGATAGTTAAATCTTGGAAACAGTCCAAATGACCATCAACTGGAGACTGGATAAACAAGATTGTTGTTTTTTTTTTTTTTTTTTTTTTTTTTTTTTT
>PVIC010017036.1:0-17043 GCA_004025085.1 Thryonomys swinderianus
AACCTTTCCTCCTAGATGATCTAATCTCTTATTAAAAACTAAAAATAGGAATTTTGATAATATTAATCATGACCTTATATTGAAACATACTTTCCCTAAACCATGTTTTATTTTAACAATTAATGATGTTAAAGTTTTCTAACTGAATTCAAGAAATAATCACCTTTTCCAAAATAAAATCTGGGATCTACAAATATACTTAGTAATAATAAAATATGTATTCATGAGTAACATTCTTTGTGAAAACCCCATAAATTTCCCTTTGGGCATTGTATTTTGTTACACTTTCTTCCAAAGGCTTGGAGAAAGATTTTTCAGATTATACCAAAGATGTGTGTGATTTTTGCTTTCCAAAGCTTAATTTCAACAGATTTGGTATAAAATGTAGCCTTCTTCATCTTTGGTAGAAAAAAGTCATGATAACCTTTCCATTTCATTTGCTAATAAAATGGAATTATTCAATATCAAAATAGTATATTTATTAACTATGTTATAGTACAAAATAGTGTATTTATAACTATGGTATAGTACATTTCAGGAGACTTTCCTGCACAGCGCGTCTCCTGGAAAGTACAATCTCATTTCTTCCTAAATGAGCAACTCTGATATGGCACCTTTAAAAAAAAAAAAAAAGCATAATGCGCTTAACATCATTCCAAATCATGTGTCTATGTATTAGATTTCAGCTCATCCTCTTTCTCTTAGACCCTTAATAACAAGTGGGCCATAGCTGCCGGATGCAGGCTTTGTCCTGTTAGTGAAGGCGTTTTACTCAATCCGGAGCTGACAGCCACGTGACAGCCCACCCTACACTCTGTATAACACACACAGAGTCTTCTCGTCTCCCTGATATCCATGAACACTCAACAGATTTATCCCTCTGGGAAAATTCCTCACTCCTTTCCATTCAATTCCACACAGTCATCCCCAAATTCTGTCTTTATTCCTGTAACACAGATTGTCTGACAGTGCATCACAGCTCAAGGATTTAAAACTCTGTGTATCAAAACGGGAACACCATTTTACACCAACAACATCCTGCGCCCACCTCCAGTCGCCTTCCTGCTACAGTTTGCATCTGGAACACATCTGAAGACCCAGGTGTTAAGCTCGGTGCTGCTGGAAGCAGCTGTCTCACAGGAGGATGGCGTCCTGGTGTCCTGCCCCATAGGCCGGACGCCATTGCACACGATCAAGCTTTAAGAGGCAGCGCTCTCTGAGATGTTCTGAGGTACGATGACACCTTAGAAGGGCATCTGGAGCACACACTCGACTTGCAAAGTCATCCACTCATTGAAAACGATTTTTAAGAAAGGTAAATTTGGGTATCTTTCGCTCTTTCAGGTGTGCATAATTTTAAAGCAGGCTCTGAGAATTCCATCCCAAAGAGCAACATATGGATGATAAATGTTTTTCAGAGAAACTAAAGCTCTTTCCTCTCATTGAGGCACCCTTGACCAGAGGTGCTTTCCATAAACACATAAATCATAAAAATATATGTGTCGTAAACACAGGTAATGCCTATCTAAAGTGGCCATCTGAAGGCTTTGCTTATCTTGTTCTAAAAGCAGAAGACAGAACGCCATCGACTGGTTTATTTAAAGAGCAGTCCCCGTGTTTCCACTAATACTCCCTGCAATCTAAAACCCTCAGGAACTTGTGTGTCCGCCCCCCCACCCCCGCATCACTGCTGTTCCCTCACGCTTTGGGGCTCGTGTTCAGCGGAGGCCGCTCGAGCCAGGGGGTGACCTCTGCAAAGAGAAGCTGTAAATCTAGGCTGGTTCCCTTTTGTCTATCAACGACTTTGCCAGCTGGGTTCATGGGCATCCGTGTGCTCTCTGTGACACGCAGGTCCTTATCAGCAAATTCCAGAGGGTGGATCCCATACTTTGGGTGCACTTTGGGTCCTTTGTACCCAGGAGCATGCCAGCAGTCATTCCAACAGCACTGTTAGTGATGTAAAATTTCAAGTGGTCTGTGACTAAGCAGAGCAAATATAAAAGTCCAACACACCAGGAAACTGTTTAATGTTTGTTTTGGGAAACTGGTTTAATGCTCATGATGCTCATAAGCTATGGTTTTAGCTTAAACTAAACAGAACCAACCAAATCAACGTCGAAGGGTTTGGGAGATGCTCAGTGCTATCCGCTGAGCCTGAAGAGGTCTGCCTGAGCTGTGTCTTCTTCGCAACGCGGGCCTCCTGTGCTGCAGTTTAATTCAGCACAGCAAGAATTCATGGGCGCAGAGCTAGACAGATGGGCATATTCTCTGCCATTCACTGAGAGTGCCTTTCCTCGAGCCCTCAAAAGTCCTGAAAGAAAGAAGACCCCTCACACCCATGGACTGTTCCCTTCCAGGTGGGGCCACCTCTTTCAGAACAGTCTAGATCTTTATGCTCAGCACTATGTCCCACAAAGGGAGGGCCATGTGTTGGAGGCTTCCTCCAACTTGTGATGCTGGAGAAAGTGGTGGATCCTTTAAGAAGCAGGGCCTAAGAGAGGCAACTGAGGTTATTGGGAGCGTTGCCTTGAAGGCAGAAGAAACCCCAGGCCCTTCCTCCCGCTTCACTTTCTGGTCTCCATGAGGTTGCCACAGGCTCCCACCAGAACGTGCCATCTCTCCACAGGCCCAAGTGCGACAGAGCCGACCCATCGTGAACTGAAACCCCTGAGTCCATAAGCCAAGATAAACTTTTCCTCCTATACATGGCTTATCTCAGATTTTTGTCACAGCTATGACAAACTGCCTAGCACAGTGCTGACGGACCATGTACTGAAATACATTTGACATCTGAAAGACTATGTTTCTCTCCTGTTAAATGGCCCTAGTTTCTGTTAAATAAGGAGTGTGGTGAAGCTAATCTACAGTGACTAAATGAACTGGAAATATTTGCGGAAGAATGCGTCAAAAGCAGAGATTCAATTTGGTGTTTCCTTCAGCATTTTCACGATCTGCAGTGTGTCATCTGCCACCAGAAAAGGTCCTCTGTGCATGTGTTTCAGGCCAGGTCTTTGCCACCATTACTAAAATAGAGTGTCCATGCTTGACCCTCACACTTGGAAGAACATTCTCCTTTTTACATAAGAGCACAGAGCTGTCCTGGTGCTGTGTCAGAGAAAGCGCATTCCCAGCCCAGAGTGAGGACACGACTTAGCAGCCTGCACTGCCCTGCCAAGGTCACTGAGGGCCGGTGCACAGGGCGGGGCAGTCATACTTCAAAGGTCAGGGCCCACACTTAGGCCTAACCACAGGCTGGCAGAGGTGCATACCATTCGGGAGAGAATATCACTTATATTAAAAAAAATTCCTCTTCAGAAATGCAAATCATAGCTACTCCCACACAAACCCAGGCTGAAGAATTGTCCTTCTTGAGTGAATAATAATACAACCCCAAGCCACAGTGAAATACACCTTATATCCATGAAGGTGGTTACTGTTAAAGAAGAAAGATATTGGTATGGATGAGGAAAAATCAGAACCTCTGCTGTTGGTGAGAATGAAAAATGGTGCCTCTGCTATGGTGAACAGTATGGAAATTCCTCAAAAGATTAAAAAGAATTACTATATAATTCAGCAATTGCACATCTGAGTATAGACTCACAGTACTGAAAGCAAGACTCAAAGAGCTACTTATACCGCAACATGTTTTATATCACCAAAAGGTGGGAACAACCCAAGCTCCTTCTAATAGACAAACAAATAAAAGAAATGCAGTCTGTGTATACCGTGGAACAGTATCCAGCCTGAAGAAGGAAGGGAATCTAAGGCATGGTACCACATGCACAAAACTGGACGATATTGTGCTCGGTGAAATACCTTAGACACGAGAGGATAAATACTGTATGACTGCACTTACACGAGAGGCGTGGAGTAGACAAATTCACAGAGGCAGGACACAGAACTGTGATCACCAGGGACTGGGGAGAAGAAGAACTGGAGGTGGTTTAATGGGTGAAGTTTCAGTACGGGAAGATGAAAAGGGCCTGGAGATGGAGGGTAGTGATGGGTGCACTCCTGTGTGAATAAACTTAATGCCACTATACCTTTCAGGACTGAAATGGTACATTTTATGTGTATGTTGCCACAACTTAAAAAAAAATATTCCTGAAAGTTGGTTTCATCTGTATTGCTCTCAGGGAGAAATGGTTTCATCTGTGCTGTTGTCTGTGTTGTTTCTGTGGAAAAAAAACAGAGGGATCTAGACATTTTAGAGAAGAAGAAAAAGGAATGATATTCAGATTTCCTTGCTGCGTGAAAGGCCTGAGCAGTGATTCTATGCATCACGGCAAAGGGGCAAATCCCCAGAGTGGAGGAAAAAGGCACAGGTAAAGGGAGGCTTCGTGGCCACGGGGTCAGCAGCCAGTGCAGTACCGTGAACTCCTGAACCCTCCTTCCAGGAGCTTCACAAGGAAATGAAAAAGAAAGAGTGACTTTGTTCATTTTTTAAAGCCCAGTATGTAATTCATGTAAAGTCTAAACCTTCGTATGGCATTTCAGACTCACTTGTTAAATTTCTTTTTTATAGTCTTCTTGGTAGAAGTTCACACCTGATCAAACATCTGTAAATGAGCTAGTATAAGAAATGAAAATCCTGAACTCTGAAGCAGATCCCCACACAGACCTCGGGCGCACAGATACGCAGTGTGCAGCAGGCCTCACACCTCTTGAAATCTAGTTGACACCTGCTGCGGGGCTCACCAATTTACAACAGGGCTGTTCGTAACCAGGAGATCAGCTAGAGCCCAGCCAGCTCAGCACCCAGTAAGAGGGGTTCAGAGGTAAGACTCCAGTAGGTCCCACTTCCCCAGCTGTCCCTAAATATGAAGTTGGGTCGTAATCTTGGGCTTCTCAGCTTCTAAGACCCTGTAAGATGTTTATCTAAGAAACCTGTAGACACTATTACAAGTTGCATAGCCCTAACCCTAAACTCCTAAATCCAGCTGCTCCAAAATCTGAAACTCTTCAAAGCCTAAACATTTTAGAAATGTCTTAGACTCAGCAACCCAATACATCAGCCTCACAGACTCAAGAGTGCTAGAGATGTAGGAAATTCCGGACTTCGAGCGCTGAGCTCTCACACACACCAGCCCTGTCTGGCAACCGAGCAAGCCCAATGTTGATAGGAGGCTGGCCAAGTTCCTCTCCCCATCTCCTATTCTAACTAAGACTGAACAATGTGCTGTGTTGAAAAAACTATGTCCTTCAGCCTTGTGTGCAGATGGGGTAGCTAATGAGACAAGCCTAAAAAGAAACAAAATAATTTCAAGAATTTTCGGTCCTTCTATCCCCCTGCCTTGTTCAAGCTGCCCAAAACCAGGCATGGTAGCAGGAGCCATGACAAAAAAGGCCAGAGGATTTCAGAGACCTCGGCTATAAACCAAAACCTCTGACCTTCTTTATTGGGAAGGCCTAAATCTTTATTATATTTAATCCACCATGATGAAACTCTGTCTACACGCTGCGTACAATTCATGATGACTAAGTGTAGCACCGCTGAATATATGACTGTTGTTCCAGTGTTTAGACTGGTGTGCATAATAAGAATCAAATTTACTTGAAAGAATAACTGAATAAAAATACTCATATATCATGGATTTTTCTTAACAGGAAATAATAGAAGTACAGCTGCCATCTTGAGATAGTTTGTAATTTTTCTTTTAACATTAGTTTTTTAAGTTTTTGCTAGAACAAGAAGTCACTAGTAATTTTATATTTGAAGTGACTTTCTGGCTGTGTACCGTAGCACAACAGTACACTACACCTACACACACTCACCTACACACACACACACACACACACACACACACACACTTTTCTTAGGCCACGTTTTTGGACTCAAAATGGAGCTCTCTTTCTACCATCCCTCTCACTCCCTTTGGCTGCCTTGGTGCCGCTGCAGATACACTATCTTCACGAGAAGCAAGTGAAAATGGGAGCCTATTTTGAGCCAAACTCTGGGGTTTCCTAGGGAAAGCCAGCACTCATCACAAAGAAAGAAAACTCATCAAAGGGCAGGATATGCAGCTGAGTCTTGGGTACATTCTTGAGTTACAGCCACCCACACATGGGAAAGAAATACTTCAGTCAGTTTCACACATAAGGAGCAACAACTAAATGTTTATCAGGGAAGGCGGAAGGAAGGAAGGGAACAAATAGGAAGTTAGGGAGGGGAGGGAAGACAAAACAATGGGCGTGTTAAAAAATGAAACAACACTCTTGGGAACTGGAAGTCCGAGGCATAATTCAACCCCATTTCTGACAGTAGTCCACAGAATAATCAAAAGAAGACCACTGTTTTACCAGGAAAATTGTAAGTTTGAAAGCAATTAAATATTCAATAACTTGCCGCCCAGCTACAGAAGTATTTGACTATGCCAGGTGACCAACTACTAAATGGTCACGAAGACACAGGACATTTTATAGCCTTTGGATTCCTTGCCTGTGTTTAGTAAGCTATTGATTATAAATGACACATTGTATTTCACAGTTTTATCTTTCTGTTGCTTTCATTAGTGTAGGCCCTCAATAATTCCAAGTTCACGTAGATAAGAAGTCCATTAAACAAATTTGTTTAAAAACAAGCCCGTTGATACAGTAACGCAAATCAACAGCTAGAAAAGAATGCTTCAAGTATGTCTTGTGTCAGACTCACATCAACAGCATTTGTGATAGGAAAAAACAGTCATCTTTTCACTATACATTCTAGTAATATTCTTGAGATTTTTTTTCTCTATTACCCAGGTTAACCACCAATCTACAATCTTGCTTGCTGTACTCATTTATTATTTATTTACTTACTTACTTACTTACTTACTTACTTACTTACTTACTTACTTACTTATTTTTGCAGTTCTGGGAATCAAACCTAGGGTCTCGCACATGCTAGGCAGCTGCTCTCCCGCTGATCTACAGCCCCTACCCTAACACTATTTGGTTTTCAATTCAAGCCTCTCCCTGCCAAACAGGACAAAAGTAAACTTAAGAACTGTATCACTAATCACAAATCAGAAAGTGACTACATGAGGTTTTGGAACTATAACGTCAGCGCTTTTATATTTAAAGAACACTCAGGTGGCTTTGAAGCTTAAATGAATCACAAAGATTAAATGATAGCAGATATATGAGTGTTGATGGCAATAGAACTTCCAGTGGGAGCACATCTTTCCTACTGAGGCTTAACATGCTCTGCTTCTTTGAGGACTTGTGAAACAGCCAGCATGCTCATGAACACACACACACACACACACACACACACACAAGACTACTAGATTTTGAAAGCCAAAGAAAGATCCAAAAGTAGTAATCAACTATGGACAGCCAAGAAAGTTGAATTTTTTTTTTGAGACAGGTTCTTGCTTTGTAGTTCAGGCTGGTCCTGAGCTCACTATATACCCCAAGAAAGCCTGGAACTCAGCAATCCTCCTGCCTCTGCCTCCCGAGTGCTGGGATCACAGGCGTGAGCCACCACACCTGGCAAGAAAGTTGAATTTTATGGCAACACAGAAAAAGTCAAGACCCAACTTGAATTATTCCCAGAATCCCCATAAGCTCACCTGAAAAGATTCAGAAATGCTGATTTCCATGTCCTGTACCCAGAGATTATCACTTAATGTACCTATACTTTGGAATTTCTAGATTTACCAGGCAATTCTAATACACAGACACATTTCAGGACCATTGCCCTAGCAGGAAAGAGAGAGAATGGAATAAACGAAATAGAGCAAATTGTATGGATTATGCAGGGAAAAGTTAGAGAAAATGCTCATATATACCCTCAGGGAAATATATAATTTATTTATTCTACATAATAAGAATAGGGGAATATAACAAAGTAAGAGAATAAATGAGTTTCTCAAGTACTACAAATGAGAATTTAGCCGGGAGTGGTGGCTCACAACTGTAGTCTCAGCACTCGGGAGGCAGAGGCAGGAGGATTGCTGAGTTCAAGGCTGCCTGGCCTACATAGTGAGCTCAGGGCCAGCCTGAACTACAAAGCAAGACTCCATCTCAAAAATAGAAAGAAAAAGAAATACAGTTTTTCAAATTTAACATTCATAACAAAAACAACTCAAGTATACAAAAACTACACAAACTGAGAATATGTTGTAGGTAAGCAGGAGGCTGAACTTAGCATTTAATTAAATCTTGATAGGCAGAGCATTTTTAAAAAAATCAAGAAAACCTCATGTGTCCCAGTTGTATAGACATCAGAATTTGAAATACATTAGCATTCAACCAAAAAAAAAAAAAACCCCAACAAACAAAAATCAAAGAATCCTACAGTTTGGCTGGGCCATGTAAATGCATGCCTCCAACTTGAATCTTCTTTTATTATGTTCCTGACAAAGGGTCATCTATTTATAAGTTTTCTGCTTTCTGCTTCATGTTGAGTTCCAGTACAGAATGGGTTCAGTTATTTGAAGGTCCATTTTTATATTCCAAAGTGAGCCTGCCTGGCGTCTTATCTTTAAAATGCTTGTTCTAAGGGTCTTTCCAAGGACCAAGCCATGGCCAAGGGCACTGAACAGTCCCTTTCTCTTTGCCAGCTTCTCTCATTATCAGTTGTACACATTAGCAAATGTCTCAAGGAATGAAGGGTATTAAAACACTTCTAAAAAGCCTGTGGAAATAGTCTACATTTTCAGTGCATTTAGGAAACATATTCCTTATGAAAAATCCAAAAATAGCCCTGAGACTCTAACAGCAGATTTTCAAAAAAGTAAAATGTTTCAGGTTACAGACAGATGTAATAAAACACACCGAAGATGTAGTAGGTGAGAGGCGGGAAAGAGCTCTGGGGACACAAAACCATAGCCATTCGTCCAGGAAACGGTTTTAAGAGGTTTTAGACTGTAGGCAAGTTGCTGGCATGAAATCAGGTCTCAGAGCTGGGCAACAGGCTAAGGATTTCCACCCTTAACAGGCTCTCCTTTAGGCTTTGAAAAAAATCAGTCCAGCTTTGAGGAGACAAAAGTCATGCCCGGGATTGTTAGGTCACTACTGATGATGGGTGAAAAGGCACAGAGAAAAGACAGTGGCTCAGAGGAACCCCAAACCCAAGCAACTCCAAATCCTTACCTTCTACCACTATATAATGAACCAAAAGATAAGCCAGACCATCTATGTAAATATGTTACACAGCACTAGGGCCTCCCAGCAGGAGAGACCAACTTTGTGACGCCTAATGATTTAAAACTGTGATTGTGTCAGATCCTGTGATCTAAAAGGTGGTCCTCAAACCTCACTGTGCGGTTTCAGAGAAGAGAAAGGCATGCAGAACAGCCAAAACCCAGTGGCTAAAGGAATTTGCTGCTTCTGATCTTTTTAAATATTCATACATCTTCAAGAATGGGCTCCATTAACTAAGTAAAAATCAAAGGCTGTTACCTTATAAAACAAAGGAAAGCCACAGTTCAGCTTCACACATGAAAAATGTTCCTCTACTAGGTTCTAGCCACAAAGAAAGAGCCAGACTCTGGCTGCCCCTCAAGGCTTTCGGCATTAAGTGGAAGCTGAGAACGGCCTTAGGAAGGCCAGGGAAAAGGGAAGCCTGCGAGTTGGGGGGCAGGGACCGGACACCCCAGAGAGCTCTACCTTCTCCCTCAGAGTCTCAAATGCAAACCCCACCCTATACGTGAGTAGGGGCCCCAGGACAGACACTGTTTCACAGAAAACAAGTCGTGGCCAGGGAGGTCGCTCCGGGGCGGGCGGAGCGCTTGCCTACTGTGCACAAGGCTCCGGCCCACCCTCCGGCTCAGCTGGTCCCTTTGTATCCAGGAGCTACAGACAGAGAAGCAAAGTTCCAGCAAACGGCAGCGGACACACACAGAAGAGCACGCCGGGCCCGCGTCGCGTTTGTTCGGCAATATCTTTCATGTGTGAAACACACTGAATCCTCACTGTTTTCTGCCAAAAGCGAGAGGTTTGGATCTTCAGCTCTCTGGAGAGACCAAATTCATATTCACAGTGTCTTTATCTTCTAAAGAAAGAGCTACTTTAGAAAGGGTGTCTGGTAAAGCCCATCCTCGGGGAGATGGCCGCCCTGCTCTTTAATGCGGCCCTCTGTGGCCGCGAGAACTGCCTCGTCCTCGCCCCCTCCAGGGCCCGCAGTGCCCCCCACTGCGCCCCCGCGGAGCCTCTCCTCACCCCCACCCGCCCAGGGGCTCCCTGGCCACGCACCCCTGGGGAGGCCCAGGGCGAATGTGCTTCTCTCTGCTCTGGGTACCACAGTGACTGGAATTCCTCTGCGCCTGGCCGGCTTCTTTGTCCTCCGCGGTGCGGATTCTAAGTGATTTCACATCTGGCTTTTCTTAATCTTCAAGCCCCACTTCTTCATCTGCGGACTCTCAGGCATCTGGGTCCCACACCCAGGCCCAAGAGGCATGTCCGCTTCTCCCCGAGGCAGAGCTGGAGACCCTGCAAGCACTGGGGTTCGGCCTCTGCCTTTGGCCGCCGCCTCCTTTGCCAGCGCCGTGCCAGGCGGAGCGCAGTCTCTGCCGGCTGCCATCGAAGGCACAGAACAACAGCGCTTCGCAGACGCTGTCCCGCTCTGCGTCCGGGCGTGCTGCGCTCACACCGCGGCTCCCAGGCCCCAGCCCCTCCCCTCGGCCCACCCTTGGAACGAAGCAGCTGCCAAGGCTGGCCTCCCCGTCTCCACGTAAATGAGAAGCCAGGAGCCCACGGGAGAAACAGGTTCCGGATTGGTGCTTTCGGCCACCCCAAACCTCCCGGGTGTGCCACAGGATCCCTCCCGCGTGTGACTCTCGGGCTTCAGGGAGAGGGCCTGCGTGTCTTCGGCGGCCGCCTGTGACCTTGCCCACAGCAGGGCCTGGCACCCCCGAGCACAGCCCCACTCCAGGGTGACGAGGGTGCTTCCCAGGCCGCAGACTCAGCTCACCCAGCGTCTTCCCATAACTCTGAACCTTCCCGGGGAGGGAGCGCAGGTCTCATTTCGTGGCTTTCTGGAACATTTGTCAGCGTTCACGTACCAACACCACAGGGAGAAGAGTTTCTGATGAGCCCAGAGGGCTCTACCTCGGAGGCAGTGGCTTCTGTGACCTCTGCTGCACGTGGACAGTCAAGAAGGTCCACAAGCAACTCCTTTCTGCAAAGCCACCGGTTTACACCGGCTTCATCCCTCCCCAGAAAGAGACGCCGCTGGCCACGGCAAACACTACTTTCATAGCTGCGTTATCTGCGGTCTTCCCGGGAAGGGCAGCAGAGCAGCCAGAATGAGTGGGCAGCTCGCTAAGGAGAGTGTAGGGCGGGGGCCACGGCGCGCCCGCTGTGGGTGAAGCGCACGCTGCACACACACACACACCGGACGGCACGTTGCCGAAAGCCAGCTTGCGCTCCGCTGGCTGCACCCAGGCAAGGGGAGTCTCCTCGTCTTGCTTGGCAGCCCCCAGACCCGAGCCCACAAGGCCTGAAGAGGGGCGACTCCCCACCGACGGCCCCAGAGGGAGCATCACTTTAATTCTGCAGGAAGGCAGCTCTTTAGCGGAAGGCGACACCCGGTTCCAGCAGAGCAGGGAGAGAAAGGGAAGCAGAGAGCACAGGTCAGGCTTTACGTCTCAAAACCCGCGTCTTTCTCCATCGCGTCATGGAATAAGGGTCCTGTGTAGTTAAAGGCTCGGGCATCTCAGAGGCTACTTTGTAAGCAACATTTTCTTACTCAGCACTTCTCGTCAAAAGAATCAGTCCACTGTCTGAGGAGGAGTGGGGAATGAATGGGGCAGTGTGAGATCCCTTGTAGCTAATGAAGTATTTTAAAACCCAGGATAGAAATGCCCTGTATTACTTCATACAGAAGAGAACCCCACCATAGACCTCCATGTCCCGTGTTTTTTTTTTTTCCTGTTATGTGCAAGAGGGAAAAAATAGAACATATGCACCTTAAGAAAATATGAAGTGAAAAATTATCCATCAGCACAGCAAAGGCTTTTTTCCAGGAAATGGATTTTAAAAGAAAATTCTTAATGTCCTCAGGTTGAAACCGAGAGGTGTCGTGACTTTGAACATGAACGATGAAAGGACCCTGTGTCCAGGTGCAGGTCAGGCTGGCCTGCTTCAGCTGCTGCAGGAGGCCGCTCGAGCCCCTGGTTGTGGTCCAAGAATATCCTGGCAGTTAGTACAGTGCATTCAAATTTATAAACCACGAAAGGCCTTTCCTTACAGAAAAGTTAATTCAGGCTGGATAGCCTGTTTTAAGTCTTTTAAAGAGACTAGTCATCAGAAGAGGAATGGAAAGCTAGAGGTAAGTAATGCTTTTCTCTCTCTCTCTCTCTCTCTCTCTCTCTCACACACACACACACACACACACACACACACACACAAATGCACCAAAAATACAGCAGCAGGAATTTCAGAGGGGAGGGAAACAGTTCCACATATAATTTCATTTCTAAGAAGTCCCAGGAACGAGTCCTGGAACTGCCAGAATTACCTTTTGAGGATGACCTGAAGATGGGAGGAACGTTAACGGGCAATGGGGCCTGTCTGGAGATGGAAAGAGGCAGCATTCTGGGGTCTCGGTTCTGGCTGCCAGACGCTCCCCCCTCTGGACTCGTTAGGCCAGTCTGACGCACAGCCCACACCCTCCTCTCTCCGCCCCACACTCCTCAGCTCTACCCGAACCTCTACAGCCTCTTTGATGCACCTGGCCTTAAACCTCACCACCCTGCAAGTTTAAGACTAAAACCCCACTTGTTCACCTTCACCCCTAAAATCCCAACAAATCAGGTAAAATCCTCCTGCTCTGAACCCCTCCAGTGCTTTTCTTGTCTCAGTCTTAGCACCTTCTCCAGCCTCACCTCATCACTGTCAGACTGGGAAGCAGGAGCTGCTTGGTTCACTCACCACACACAGCTCTGTCCCTCACTCACCAACAGATGAGGCACTCGGAATGCTCACGGCACGAGTGAATGCCGTCCCGTCACTCGTTTTATATGCTGTGTTAGACGGCTTTCTGTTTCCATAGTAAATACCCGATATCATCAATTTAAGTTTTAGAGGTTCCAGTCTACTGCTTTCCAGCCTGTGGCAAGGCACTGTGGTCGGTAGGAGTGCGCATTACAGCAAACTTGCCCACCCGATGGCCAGAGAGGGAAAGAAACACAGCGCCCTTTGTGGCCACGCCCCCAATGACCTAGCGAACTCCCACCAGGCCCCGCCTCCTGAAGCTCCCAGCCTCCTCCCAACAGCACCAAGCTGGGGCTGTGAGGTACATTGTCTGTCCGAGCGGTAGCAGGTGGAAGTGGCGTTTTAAAGAGAAGGCGGCAGCAAGCAGAGAGACTGCATGATGAGACATGGCCACAAGAGTGTCCCTGTCCACAGCTGGGGAGGGAATAGCGGCCAGACTCTGTTTGTGCGGACAGTTAAGTAAAAGAGGAGAAAGCTGTGCAGGTCCGGGGGCCAGCGCCCCTTCCCCGGGAACACACCTAAAAGATGTCCAAGACCCAGGCTTTGCTTCTTCCTCATTCACATAACCAGCTATTTCAACCTCAACAAAAATGTCAAACTCCTACAGTAACAGTTACATCAATATTAAGATGACAGCAATGGGGCCGGAGGGTTAGCTCAGTGGTTCCGGCGCCTGCCTCACAAGCACAAGGACCTGAGTTTGGTCCCAGGTTACTACATATAATGCTAGGCGTGGAGACTCACGCCCACGAACAATCAACACCGCATACCACAATGCCGGATGTGGTGGCTCATGCCTGTCATCCCAGCACTTGGGAGGCAGAGACAGGAGGATTGCTGAGTTCGCGGAGGCTTGCCTGGGCACCATAGTGAGCTCAGGGCCAGCCTGAACTACAAAGCGAGACCCTGTCTCAAAAAGCAAAAAAAAAAGATGACAGCAATGGTCCTAACCCATGCTTCAAATGCCCACTCAGAAAGCTAGATTCATTTGTACAGGTTCAATGTCTAATCCTGAAAGACACAAGAAATTCCATTTCGACCTCCCCTCTAGATCCCTGTGGATATTGGGGTACTCGGGAAATACTTAATAATCTCTCCTGATTGAGCAGAGTAGAAAAAAGTCCTCAGTGGCTGTGTCTCCAGCTGAGTCCCGATACAGGCGTGGAGTACTGGAGCAGATCAGCCAGCTGCACAGTGACCTTACGGGACCACCTGTGCCTGACTGAACTGAGGGAACCTCAAGGCCCGACCGGTGTGCTGCAGCGGGTGGGCATCAACACCCCGGAAGGATGCAGAGTCTTCCTCTAGAGCTATAAACCTGAAAGTCCAGGAGGCTTTGCAGCACAGGCCAAAGGGACTGGGCTGGTGTCTGGGCTCTCCTGAGAGTGACCCCAGGTTGCATAAGGCCTGGGCTCCCCTCCACCCCGATTTTGGCTGTTCCCCAAAGTCTTGGCTCAATTTCTCCACCTTGCAGCCTTCCTTGACCCCTGTCCCCACCTGCTCTCTCTGTCTATTTGCGGATGTGCTTAGGGCTCGTAGTGAGGAATTGCATTTCACCGTTTCTCAAGTAGCCTCCAGGAAAGTTTGCTTTATTATAAGGATCCAAAGGAAAGCCCTCTGCGTACTTCTCATAGAGCAGTGGTTCTCACCTCGGCTCCTCTTCATCCATCTGACTGGATGAATCTTGTTCTGATTATTTTAACCTTCTAGTTTCATCCTGCACCATCAGCCTTTGCTGTTCTGGCCTCCTCTCAGGTCTCCCGTACCGAAGTGTGAAAGACGACAGCCTGTGGTCAGAGAAGGTCCCTTCCGCTCACAGGGAGCAGAGGACCACAGCTCCCTCCCCCTGCTCGAGCCGATGCCACCGGAGCGGGGGGAGCAGAGCAGCGGGAGGGGAGCGCTGTGCACGCACGCAGCCCGGACCCCAGCCCACACAGCGGGGCGCGCGGTGCTGGGTGCAGAGCAGCACGGTCCCTAAAAACTCCCGGCAAATTCACAAGCCCACAGGGCCAGAGCCCTGAGGACAAGTCCGCAGTGGACGGGCCAGGTCCCGGCAGGGCCGGCTCACGAGGGTGCGAGGTCTGCTTGGAGCAGAGGACAGGGCAGAGGTCTGGGTTGCGGTCAGCCTCATTCTACAGACAGACATGTAAGCGGTCATAAGACTGACCCCGCCTGACAGGCGGGCCGATGAGCCATCGGCTGGAAGGGAGACACGTGTGCTAATGTTTGTACATAAAATAAGTATCTGGATTGACTGATGGACAGTAGCCAACCCCAGCAGCCACTCCATACCATCTTAGTGCCGCGCCCTCCCCTGACAAAAGTGAGCATAAAAGATGAAGGAGTCCGGGAGCCGGTGAGTCACCCACTAGCTTCGCGGGAGCAGTGCCACCCCCACTTCCCATGACCACCCCTAGTGGCCCATTAAGGGTACAAGTTCCAGCCAGGCATGGTAGTGCGTGTTTATAATCCCAGCACTTTTTTGGTAGGCTGAGGCAAGAGGATCGCAAATTCAAATTCAGCCTGGGCAACTTAGTGATTTGGAAAGACCTTGTCTTAAATATAAAAATTTAAAAAAACTGGAGATGTAGCTCATTCCAAAGATCCTGGGTTCAAATAAATACAACACCACAATAGACACAGGTTCCACTCGTGCAGCCCCTGCTTTGGGGTCCTGGAGGGCTGGGACGCTCGTCTCCTGGGAGTCTCCCTCCAGAGGATAAGGGGCCCGGAGCACCGGGACCTGCTGCAGTCAAAGCCGCGCACCTGGTGCGCACCACGACCCACGCGGACCCCCAGCCGCAGCCCGCAGGGACCTTCCCACGGGAACCCGGGAGCCTGTGCACAGAAAGCCACCTCCGCCAGGGCCGGCAGTCCACGGGATTCCGGGGCTCCCGCCACACTCGCGCACGTTTGTAGCCCTCGCCAGCAAGGACCTGGCAGGAGAGACTTGGTGACAAGAGAGAATCTCGCGGCTGCTCCTCTACTCAGCACATATAGGGCTTTCAATTAAACACCCACTGCCCTGCGCCAAGAGCAGGCCAAGGAAGCTCTGTGACGCTGGTCTGCGGCGCCCGGGCCCAGGGCCACCTGTCTCAGATGGCAGGGAACGCCTGTGCAGACGTCCCCCCGGAACGGGCACAGTCCCGCCCCCAGCCTGCCAGAGCGGCCCGGGGACAAGGTCTGTGTTCCGCCTGCCTGGGAAATCTAATGGAAAGAACTATAATTAGACATATTTATTTTATCAAGAAAAATGTGCTCTTAAAATATTCAAGAAAGGATATTGCTGGATTCTCAAGGAATAGCCTGATAAACCCCTGGGAGGACACACACACACACCCACACATACACCATACACACGTATGCTCTTGATGTGTATATAGTTATGTATTCACGAATATACATATGCACATTCCTTAGGTAAATATATATTCACAATTGTGACTGTGAATATTACCTTTACAGCATTTTGGGGGGCGGGAAAAAATTGTTAACCTTTCATTTTCCAGTTGCAGGAGGGAATGAATGTTGCGACGTTTCTCAGACTTGAGTGAAATTCCCCGGGGTCTTGTTGAACGCAGACCCCTGCTCCGTAAGCGTCAGGTAGGGCAGGGCCGTCCTGGCCAGGCTCAGGCTGCTGCGCAAGTCACACGGCTCTCAGCAGCTCCGTTCATGTCACACATAAAACATAAGCAACTCGTGAAGATCAGAGTCTATCAAAGCCAAAGCTACACTGACACCGGTTTTTGGAGGATGATTCTGCAAGGGCTTCCAGAATCTGGATGGCGCCTTTCGGTTAGCACGGAGAGCGCCTTTCACTGTAGGAGAGCCGCTTCCGAGTGCGACGGAGGTGCTCTGGCCGGACAGGATCGGACTGGCTCAGGGGGCAGGAAGTGCCCGGAGGGCAGGTGTCTTTCTCGTTACCGACACTGCGATCTGAGGGTGAACAAAGAGCCACGGGGCCTGTTGGACCATGCTGACCGCTCAACATCGATTCCAGCATCTAGCAGTGATTGACACTCCCCTCAAGTATATCCACCCAAAAGCTCTAGGAAAAGATTATGCCACTCTATGCCATTCTGCTAGGCAGAGGCTGGCTCCACTCATTACTCTATCTACGTA
>PVIC010017036.1:17143-33335 GCA_004025085.1 Thryonomys swinderianus
GGTAACGCTGTGCCTTCCCTGCTATGGCATACCCCTGCCTTGTCTCATGGGCTGTGCAGCCTGTGCTGCCAGGTCCCGGGGCACATCCAACACTACAGTCCCACCCTTACGCTTTGGCTTAATGCTTTTGGTTTCCCGAGGCCTGTTGACATCTACGATCCTGGTACTGGATGGGAGTCCACTGGTGCCAGACTGCATGGAGTCTTTGCTTCCTCTTCACGGTCCCCATAAGAACTCATCTATCTGTCCACATCCTTAGGTGGCAGTGGACTAACACATTTTGCCATCACTCCAGTGGGAATGAAAAGGAGAGATAAAGATACATTTAAAGGGACTTTTCTACATCGTTGGTGGGAATGTGAATTAGTATAGCCATTATGGAAAACAGAATGGAGGTTCTTCCACAAACAAAAGCTAGATCCATCATGTGATCCAGCTAGCCCACTTCCGGTATCTGTCATGTGACATGCAGCTGGGACACCAAACAGATACGGGCATGCCTACAGCTGCTGCAGCACTTCTCACAACGGCTAAGGCGTAGAATCAGCAAATGCTCGGTAAAGCATGGTCTGTGCACAGTGGAGCACTGCTCAGCCGTGAGGAGAAGTGTGGTTCTGCCACTTGCGGCCACACGGAGGGACAGGGGACACTGTATTGAGTGGAATCGGCCAGGGAAACAACACTGCATGTTCTCGCCCACACGTGGACTCTTCTACAGTCTAAATGCAGACTAGTGATTGACAGGTCGGGATGGGTCAGATGCGGGGGAGAGGGCGGGTGAAAGGACAGTGGATTTGGCGGGCGCCTGCGGTGTGCGTGTGGTGTCACATTAAACCCCATTAATATGGACAATTAATGCACGATAATAATTTCAAATTAAGGATTGACATTTTCCAAAAAAGAAAGTCACATGTGGAATTTATTCCCTGACAGGAGGAGGGATGAAGGTCACACCCACTGGTAATCACTAAATCAATACAGTATATAGCTTGTAATGCTACGCAGTCGCTGCGTGGGTGAATTAATTTTTATAACTTTTTCCCACTGGAGGGCGACATTCCCTCGCAGTTTTGGAGAATCACCTCAATTTGCCAGCGCTGACAGAGACTGTTTAAAACCCAGGCTGGCTGTATTTGTATTTAAAAAAATAATCAATCAAAAGAGTCAGATCAAACAAACTATCATTAGAAAGTTCATTATGATAACAGATTGTTTTCAAATAATCAGATTGCTTTCAAAAACTTTGCTTTTAAGTTGCCATAAAAATGGACACATAATTTGGCCAAGCCCCACAGAATGTACAGAACCCAGAGGGAACCCTAAAGTGGCTGCTATGCAGGTTTGTCGACTGCAGCAAAGGCCTCCCTCAGCCAGGGAGTGTTTCCCAGGGCAGGCGGTACACACCACAGGCAGACCATCGATGGCATAACTTGGGTACTTTCCTTGCAATTTATCTGGGAACCTAAAACTTCTCTAAGAAAGAAGCTCCTGCCAAATTTTAACTAAAATTTTTTAAAAATCTGACTATTTTCATATGCCGGACACTTCAATCTGTTCAGAAAGAAACACCGTGGTGTTACTGATCGCGTGAGCAAGTCCCTAACTCACTGGAATTCAGTGACTTAGTGAAGCTCTATCTCAAGATTTAAAAAGTGGAAAGGGAAGGGCTGGAGACCCAGTTCAGTGCAGAAGCCCTGGATCCATCTGCAGAACCTCACACAGAAAGCCCATCAAAGGCGCCGCACGCGCTTACAGAAGCCGATCCTGGTGTAGGAAGACGAGAGGCCAGGGCGCTCAGGTCCCGGGAGGCGAGGACTGGTTCCGCTACCGCTGCGGCCTTGCACGCGTGCGCAGCACTTTATGGCCCCAAAAGCCACTCTGAGAGGGCTGCAGACACCGGACTGTGCCCACTGAGCTGCCAACGGGATGCTGCCCGCCCTGGCGGAAGTGCTGGGACCGGAGGCCGCACGGATCGCTCGGGTCTGTCAGGGACGCAGGAAGTGGGGTGCCGTGGGGTGAGCTCAGGGGGATTCCAAAGCATGCTAGGCCCAGTGCTGAGCGCAGAGCCCTGCAGTGGGTCTGGGCCGGGGTGCGCCCCCCCCATCACAGCGTCTGCATCAAAGGCTGACAGTGAGGCTCTACACGTCCTTCTCCACATCCTCTGCGTACTTGTTCACTCCCCGTTACTGTGGCAACCGTAGACTGCAACGCTTCACCCCAGGCTCCCTCCTGGGCCCTGGCATTTACACACAAGCCACCGAGAGTGGCCCAGTTACCTTCGACTGGCGGGTGGCACCTGGGAGTTCAGGCGCAGGAGTGGACCTGAGAGGTCACCTTGCCCACAGGGCCGCCTCCCCAGCTCCCTTCGCTGCCCACCTTCCCAGGTGCCGAGGCCTGCGGGCGGCCTCTCTCGGGCTCTGCCCTGCGTGGGAACTCGGAGCGGCACTTCGGAGACTCCAGCCGGTGCCTGAGAACACGCCGCGCTGCTCCCAGGAGCCACAGCCCTAAGAAACTTCTCGCAGCCAGCTGTCCCGCTGCTCGCACCCCACCGTTTCCCTGTTCTCTGTCCTGCTTCCACACGGTGGCCGGAAAGGGACAAAGAGGTGGGAGAGCCCAAGGGCAAAGGTCCGGAAATCGCCCCGGTATCAAGAGGCTGAGCGGGGCCACCTAACGCGGAGGGGTTTTAGGCGACTTCTCGTCATGCATCAAAGGCTTCCTTTCACTCCAGGAAAAATGATTTGAGTGACTGGATGTGTGAAAACGTTAAAGGGAATAAAGGCAACATGGAAATACAGTGATCCTTTGGTGCCCTGCCTGGTAGGCTGGCCCAGGACCATGCAAGGCCATTACAGAAGAACGCTCCACTCGCTCAGAACCTCCACACCGCTCCTGGGTGGCATAAGTCCTTCTAAATGACCTGCAGCACCGAACACAACATAAATGTGCAGCAAACAGCCACTGTCCATGTCGTCAGGAGACGTGGACAAGGCACAGCTGCACATGCTCAGTACAGACACGACTGTTTTCTGCGTATCTTCGAATCACAGCTGGCTGAATCTACAGATGTTCAACCAGGATACAAAGGACCCATTTTACCATAAGACCATGAAAATACTCTGTGAAAAACCGAAGTCTGGGCAACACAAAGAAAGAAATACAGATTTGATAGTCACCATGGTATAAGTTAACAAAGAGGAAGAGTTTGGTTGATTTTATTTAGGACTCTCATTATCATATGTTAACTATTCCCTAACCTATGAACACAGATTCGACTTGCTTATTTATATTTTTAACTATGTTGTTTTACTTTGAGAAAGTAAAGATATTTACCCATAGTATAATAAATAGCAGAAGTGATATAAAACTATCCTTTCAATTATTTTGAGATCAGTCTCTTCTGCATGATTGGTCTAAAGCACCCTGAGCTTCTCATGGGCAGGATCTATACACGGCGCAGTGGAAAACATTTCTATCATTTTGTGTTCAAAATGAATGCTGAAGGCAGGATTCTCTGCTATCTCTGTGGAAGAACGTTCCTAAACCTCTCTGCTTGGAGAAATTTCTAAGATAATAGGCGGCCAATATCTTAAACAATAATTTTAAAATGGGGAAAGCTAAAAGATGGGTTGTAAAATTTTCAATGAGAGATTTTTCTTTACCGTTGAAAAGTCACAAAAACTTTTTTGAAAACACACCTCCATTACAGTGTGAGCTGACCTTTTTCACTAGGAAACACGAGAAGGCCACATTCTCAGTTCCAATAGCACATTCTTTCCCCCGCGGACGATGAAAGCCCTTGCATTTTCCACAGAAGAAATGTGGCCGTCTTAACCTCTCCCATGGGAGATGTGGGAAACAGGCAAACACGCTGACGGCCGGGGCAGCAGCGGCCACGTCTGAAAATGTAGACACAACCGTGATGGCGGCTCGGCTCTGCAGAGAGCTGTTATTTTATGACATCTGACTTTAGCTGATGCTGCTTCTTCCCACACTTTCACCTCGTCCTCGACTCCTGTGAGAAGGGTGAGCGATCGGCTCCAGGATCTTGTGATGCAGCTGCCGGTGGGCTTCAGGCTCAGGGCAGGGCTCCCCGGAGCAGGGCCGCCGGGAAGGCACAGTTGACCGGGAAGCAGCGCCACCCAGAGGCCGAGCTGGCGGCTTCTCACGGAACAAGGCACCGATACGCAGGGATTCGGACGCACATCCAGGCCCCCGCTAAAGACATTTTTGAGACTGTGAATAATGCAGTGGCAAAGGCACCACTAGCACCTCCAGGGGGTGAAGATTAGACCTCGCTCTTTCTCTGGTTGAAGCGCGCGCGCGAGCACACACACACACACACACACACACACACACACACACACCCCAGGTGCGCGGTAACGTGTGTGCAGTTACCTGTGGTGAGAAAGCCCGACAGCTAGGGCTGGGAGTGTCGCTCAGGGGGAGAGGGCCTGCCCGGCAGGAGTAGGACTCTGGGCTTAACCCCAGCACTGCGGAAAGTAACTGAATGAAAAATTTTTAAAGTTGAGTTTAAAAAAAAAAAAAAACTTTCTCTGCAGAAATCAACCGAGACGAAAACGCTGCAGTGTCTGACAAAGTGTAGATGACAATGACAAAAAAGGTAGAGAAACGCCTCCAGGAGCCACCTTCCAATCGCGGCCGCGATTCCGACTGGTTTCTGCAGTGTTTTCCGAACCAACTAGGGTTGTTTACAAAAATTATCACACACTCAATGAGGAAAGAATTAAAGATATGAAAAGAGCCAGCAAATCTTGGAATGAGTGAATTAATCACCTGATCTTTGTTGGAAGACAAACAAGGTAAAAGTGGTAGGGGAAAGATAACAACCAGAAAAACATTTTAAGTAAGACGTCATCAAATACTGTATTTCCGGTGGGAGCCTGCCTCCTTTGGCACGAGTGTCCCTCTCTTGGAAAGTGCCATTTTCCTGACTGAAGTCTTGGGGTGGCCGAAGCCCCGCAGGGCCACAGCGCGCAGGAGAGACCCCGACAGGCCACGCCGGAGGCCCGACTGCCGTCCCGAGGCTGGGCTTCCAGATTCCCCGAGAAGAGGAGCAGGAGCCGCACGCTCTCCTTATGGTTTTTCTTTTCAGATAAGGAGAAAGAGAATGAAGCCATGTGGGTGTATTCTTAGCTCTCACGCCTAAAAATAGATCACTGACTTTCCTACACCCCAGTCCTGGCCACACCGAGGGTCCTCGCGAGTTGCCGCAGCGGTTGCAAATGTCGAGAGGCGCCCAGGCCACTTTCGCCACTGGCCCCTCCTGAGACGGTCGTCCTGGCAGGGACACACCGGGTACGCGGTGGCACAGTGGAAACGCGAGTACAACACGGGCGTGCCTGCGTTCGAAGGGGCTTCGTTACCTGGGCGTCCTCAAGAGCAGGTGTCCGCCTGGGGCCTCCCCGCGTCCTCACCGCCCGGAACAGGCGCCAGAGGACCGAGGACGACAGAAGGCACACGCCCCCCACGACCCAGACGCCTCTTCTCCCAAGGGTCGGCTCCATCCTCTGGGAGCAGCGGCGCAGACCCTCGGCATGCGGGTGCCGGCGCTGCACGGACGGCCACGAGCTCTGTCCCTGCACTGGGCGCCCCTGCCCGCCCCGCCCTGAGGAGGGGGCGTCGCCGCACAGCAGGGGATTCTCACAGAGCCAGGCAATGTCTGTCTCCAGTTACACACTGACAAATATTCTGCCTCTTTAAAAGGAAAAACATGATGGGCTGTGTGACCGATCCGAAGCAGGTGCAGGGGCTGAGGGGCTGACACCAGCGCGCATGCGTCTGTCCCCAGTTCAAGGTCTTCGAGCTGCACTGTAATTGGCATTTGCTGCCAACTTGGGCCCCTGCCAGGCAGGGAGGTTTCTCCTGGCCTTGTGGGGTGAGGAGCAAAGAGAGGGACAGGGAAAAGCAACTTTAAAAGTCACAAAACCTCCGCCCTCGGCCGTGCTATTTTGAGATCTCAGTTGCAGTCATTATAAACGCTGCTGATGTACAAGTCCATAGCAGTTGGTCAGGAAATACCATCTGGTATTAAATCCACCCACTGCAATCAAATTAGGGAGCTCTGCTCTTCACCCAAACCCACTCTGTCCTTTTGCACATCCTGTTGATAAAAATTTTGTTTGGTTTTGTCTCTGGAGCGTTAATACCAAACACAGAAACATTCCAGGCACCGAGAAGGACCATCTTCATTAGGGCCATCTTTACTCTCTGTCCTCGTTTGGGATATGGAAGAATCTTAGCCTGGTTATAAAAATTATTTCTTACTAAGAAAAGCTTTTAAACACAAATCAATGTGGATTAGAACAAACTCAGACATAATCCACTGAGAAGTCCTATGAGCATGGGTGGGGATTGTGGGTCTATAAGGACTTCTTTTTTAACTTTTGGGGAAAATTTATTGTCTCTTTGTTTGAAATATGATCAAGAGAAAAAATGCTTCAGTCTGTCAGTATAGATTTTGGTAGAAGAATCAGCCACGCTCTGGTGTCCTGCAGTCATACACGGGATCATGCCTTTGGGTGGAGGACAGGAAGCAAGATGTGGACAAAGTGGGGCCCAAGCTGGGGAGGCTGATTGGTGGTGTTCACCCCGCTCTAGGTTCCATTCCAGGTATCACAGAAATACAGTGGGGATGTGTATCATTCACAGAAGATGGAGAGGAGCAGATGGAACTGAGTGGTTGCCTAGAAATGTTATATGGCACCAGTGTCTTATATTGAGCAAGTAGGAGAGTGTGTGTGTGTGTGTGTGTGTGTGTGTGTATGAAAGAGAGAGAGAGAGAAAGAGAGAGAGACAGGAAGGATTCCATTAAACCTTAATAAAATACAACACTTTGGCACTAGAGATTGGCAAAAGAAATCACTCAGGGCTAGAGGGATAGCTAAATGGTACTATACGCTCAAGACCCTGGCACAAATTCCAGCATCAAAATAAATAAATTGAAAACCTGGATGTGATTGTATAAACATAATACTAGTTATAGCTATAAGAGCTATTTGTCATTTAACATACACTCACAGCAGATATTATGTTTATCATCACATATGGGATTTTACTCAATTTCGGCTTGAGAATACAAATACTTAAATGCAGCCTATCACGGTGTATGGTGATCTGCTATAATCTCCTTAAAGACTGAACTTTCTCATATGTCACGGAGGCCTTCAGGGGAGGGCATGGATTGGGATGTGCCACACGCAGGAGCAAGTTTCAAGTCTGGGCTGCACTTGACAGCGGGCTACCGCGGGTCTACTGAAGAACACAGCAGGCCTCAAGCTGAGCAGGCCGGAGGGGAGGCGGGGGCGGGGCGGAGATGTGCTGGGAGCGGGCTGTGTGGGTCCGGGCCGGGCCGGGGCAGCCTCTCGTGGGCCATGCTGCACGTTTGGTGGGAAGGAGAGGAGGGAAAGGGGAGCTTGTGAGCAACCAGGAACTCAGTCAGCTTCGTTCTTGGGGCAGGTGACCAAGGGGGATGCCACTTCCTGCCCATTCTTGGACAGACACCAGTGCCACCCTTCTGTGCCTTCACATTTTGTGGTGGCAGCCGAAAAGGAAGGAGGGCAATGGCAGCGAAGTCCACGGGAGGCAGAGCCACATGACCACCCTCAAGCGGGGAAAACAGCTCTGCGCTCTAGGGAGAAATGAAGTCATTTTGCATATCCATTGGAAGGCAACCGAACAAGAAAAGTTATTAGGCACCAAAACAAAATGGAAAGCGGAAAATTAAAAAGAACAAGAAATTAAGAGTTTAATATGTAGTATCTCATTAATTGAAAAAAAAAGAAAAGAAAATTAAAAATAAATTTTGCAGAGGAAAAATGAAATGGAAAATCTAGTTAAAATGCAGGAAAATGAAAATCTGAATTTTATCCAACCATTTTAAGACATAGAAACTGCTGAATTTGTGTGTAATTTTTCTCCTCTTGGGTCTAGAGCGCAAAGTGTCTCTAGAAAGCACTTGCACTTCAAGTACCTGAAATTCAGAGTAAATTCTTCCCAGCGCCAGGCAATGTTTCCACTGCGATTAGCAGCACTGACCTCAGAGAATGGATCAGAGAAAAGGGGTGCAGGGGAGAAAGTTGGCAGCGCGCTTCTGACGGTGCCTGGCGGTGTTGGGAAGATTTACTGCAGCCCCGGCAGAAGCGGGAGACGTGCTAATCCGGGCCGTCTGCAGGCTGCGCACCTGCGGACACCCGAGCCTCCGGACGCCCTGCACACGGGCCCCGGCCCCAGAAAGGGCAGCCCGCACCATCCATCCTCCTCGTGGCCAGAGAGAATTCTCCGCTGACGTCTCCGGGCCCTTCTCCATCTACAGATGAGAAGCTGAATGGGCCGAGCTGCTCCTCGGCTCCTCCCGCCCAGCCGCAGTGGCCGCTGCAGGCCAAGCTCCCAGAGAGGACCAGGGAGACAGCAGCTCCCCTTCACTCGGGTTCCCCAGACCCCTTAGTTTTCTTCTGAAATGTTCCTTTAAAAATATGTAAAATACAGCACTTGGGGGTCAGAGACAGGGGGATTGCTGAGTTCAAGGCTTGCCTGGACTACATAGTGAGCTCAGAGCCAGCCTCAACTACAAAGCGAGACCCTGTCTCAAAAAAAAAAAAAAAGTAAACTATCTACACCATCAATTCTGAAACAGGTGGTGGTGCTTCCTAAAAACACGCAGGGTCCTATCAGGCATTGTCTCAGCCTTCAGAAAACGGTTACTTAGGGGCCAGAGGATTAGCTCAGCGGTTCCGGCGCCTGCCTCGCAAGCGCAAGGTCCTGAGTTCTATCCCGGTAACCACATACAATGCTGGGCGTGGTGACTCACGCCCACCAGCAATCAACCAGCAATCAGCACCACATACCACAGTGGCAGGCATGATGTCTCACGCCTGTCATCCCAGCACTTGGGAGGCAGAGATAGGAGGATTGATGAGTTCCAGGCTTGCCTGGGCTACAGAGTGAGCTCAGGGCCAGCCTGAACTACAAAGCGAGACCTTGTCTCAAAAAAAAATGGTTATCTATTTTATAAGCTTTATCAGAGAAGGTAGAGAAAAATCATACTTGAAAAATAATCGAATTTATATTAGTGATCACAGTTAGTTGTTAATTTTGAAGGTATAGGAGGTTATGGAAGAACAGTTTGTCTTCTGCGCCCTACAGAAATTTAAGAACTGCATGGAAATAAAAAACTTTCCATTTACTGGTTTTAAATACTAAAAGACTTAATGGGAAATCTTTCACATTCGTGTCACAAATTTTGCTTATAGAAATTTATTCTTTTTCTATATTGAACAAAATATTAACTAGCCAGGCACATATGCAGATAGTCCCGCATACTCAGGGGGCTGAGGCAGGAGGATGGCTTCGATCCAAGAGCTTAGAGCCAACCAGGTAACACTGATTCCCTGTTTTAAAACAGTAAAATAAAATAAGGAGAACGGGAAGGAAAAGTAGAAGACGAAGGAGAAGAAGATGAAGCAGGGAAAGAAGAATAATAACTCAGAGGGAAAGCAAAGGTCTCAAAGAATTTGTTCTGATCCATTTCTCTTCTCTCTAGCAGGCGTCATCAGCCTGCTCCGCGACAGTGGAGCCCCCCAGGCTTTTCCTCCGCAGCATCTCCAATCCTTTGTCTACTGTGCGGCTAGGAATGTTCTCCTACTTGAGTAATGTTTTTCAGATCAGCAGCTGGTCTAGATGTGTTTCGAAGCCGCCCAGCGAGAACCACTGTTCTGCTTATTCCAAACCACGATTGCTAGCCCTCAAGCCGGGTGCAGAGTTCACGAGAAGCGACCTGCTCCCGCCGCTGACCGTTACGTGCCGGTGTAGACAAACAACTGGATACCCAGAGACCAGGAACCGGGGTCCCGGCCCACAGGCGCCTGTCCAGAGACGCGATAAACACGCGAAGAACCCCTGCATGTGAAGTAAAGGCAGGCAGGGCCGAGGCAGCCAGGGGAGGCGAGCGTGCGCTGGGGAGGGAGCCACCCCCGCGCTGAGGGCCCCCACTGGCTCTCGACGGCCGGAGGGGCAGCGAGCAGAAGGCTCAAGGCCATCCGCTCCCCAGTCCCCCAAGGAGAAGGAAAACATGCTTCGTTTTCGGACCACGGACACTGTGCTGTGGCTACCACGGTGTTACTCAAGCGAGCCGCTCGCCCAAGAACACGCAGAGGCCTCGGGCTCCGCACCCTCGTCCTGCACCGCGGAGGACACGGGGTCAGCAAGTCCTGCCTGTCTCTCCTCTAGATTTCACTGTCCACAGCTCTGCCCTGGGGAGCTCCGGGTCTTCGGGCAACTGGAAATTTCTGAAGAACAATTGTGCCCCTTCTAGCACGCCCCTGGATCTCAAGTCCAAACCCATCATCTTAAGGGGCTCTGCTTCGCACTGTGCTTTCTGAGCTCCCTCCATGTGTATAGACGGAGGGAGGCGCTGGGGATGGAGCCAGGGCTCTGCCGGGCCCTCCGACGGAGCTGCGGCCCGGCCTCCACAAACCCACTGAGCCACTGGCCACGCAGTGAAGCCGCCCACAGGGACAAGGGCGCAGCCACTGGCTTCCCTCCCAACTGCCACCCACACACACGTGAACAGTTAGCACACGGTTCTCAGGGACCCAAAGTGGAATTTACCCAGCCATAACACTTCCTTTAATGTTACCCACCTTCGACGAAATAGGAATCGGAAAAGGTCAGAGAAATGGCTTCCCCGTATTACAGAAGACCAGACGGAACTGAGAGTTTTTAGGAGATTCAGTCAGCATAGAATTACCTCATTCTTTCCCGATCTCGAGCCCAGTTCACCGGCATTTTCTTCCAGAAAGCACTGCACTTTCTCCGCCTCTTCCATGCACTGGAAAAATGTCATTTCCTCCAGCCGGTTGCTGCTGTAACATGTGTTGATTTCTTCTAACCGCTTCACCTTCAGCATTTTGGTGGTGAGTCCGACTAGGCTGCTCTCTGGAGTGTGGATTTTGCTGCCCTCTGTCTCTGGTTTGTAAATCAAGACACAGTCGTGACTTTGCAGTGTTCCACTCTCTTGGCTGTAAAGAAATGAAATCAGGGCTGTCTTCATTACTCATTCGCACACCAACTTCTTAAGGAATCGGTCAGTGAGGGTGGGAAATTCATTTCTTTTCAAATAAAAGAAATAAAGAAAAGCTCAAAACATTAAAGACACACGTTTTGGGGCCAGAGATTTAGCTCAGTGTTTCCAGTGCCTGCCTCGCAAGCGCAAGGCACTGAGTTCGATCCCAATAACCACATACAGTGCTGGGTGTGGTGACTCACGTCCACCAGCAATCAATGCCACATACCACAGTGCCGGGCGTGGTGGCTCACGCCTGTCATCCTAGCACTCAGGAGGCAGAGACAGGAGGATTGCTGAGTTCCAGGCTTGCCTGGGCTACATAGTGAGCTGAGGGCCAGCCTGAACTACAAAGCGAGACCCTGTCCCAAAAAAAAAAACAAAAAAGACACACATTTCAAATCAATTCAGGACACTGATGCAGCCAATACACCAAGACTAAACATGCAAAAGGTCACTTCCTGAGCTGCTTCAGAAAGCAGGAGAACCACGGGGTGTGTTTGAAGAGAGGAGGGGTACGCTGGAGAGAGTTAAAGTGTCTTTTACTATAACCATTTTTCACATTTAAATATTCATCATCTTTTTAGCTGTGTCTCATTCATCTAAATTAGTGCACTGTAAGTGCAGACAGAATCATTTCTCCCTGACACTGCTCCTCTCTGCCTAGGAAGGACCTACCAGCAGGGAGAAGAAAGGGAGATCCAGCCTGTGCCCAGCAGAGAGAACTGTAGGTGGCTGTTACCTGGGTGTCTGTCTGCACCGCAAGGCACCCTGATGCTGGGCAAGTTCTCTACCTCAGAGCTACACTTGCTCGGCCTACATCCTAAATGATTGTCATTTATTTTACAAAAGCCCTCTGCATCTTCATTAACAGCCGAAGAATTCAGAGTTCTTGCGCTTCCTTTGAGATACCTTCCGGGGGAAACTACATAAGGAACCTACTACACAGTTCTGCTTTGATTCTAACACAGTCATATGTAAATATCTACGTGACCCTTGGTTACAAAGAGGAAAAGTGGTAAAGAATGATTTGAATTTCTGGTAGTTTCTCTTGAGGCCTCATCCTGGAAACTGCCTGCAAATTGTTTCTTCAAGCTTTTTCTCATTCTAAAAATCATTTGTAATTCTACCCATGAAACTTCATTTTTCATTTTCACAACTCACACAGTAAAATAACTGAGTTCCAACATATATTTCAAATCCAGTGCTCTATAAAACCCTACATACCATAAAGAGTCAAACAAATCAAAACGCAAATAACATGAATTCGAACTCTATAGACAGATTATAGGGAATTATTAGCATGCTTGAAATCTTCCTTGGGAAAAAAAAATCATTATTAACGGAAGGAAACATATACATGGCTGTTCTAAGGCAAACTATGACTGAAATATAGCTTTTAATTGCAGCTAGTACTAAAGCTAGAATAGGAAGCCACGTACAGATTAATACATGAAAACAAACCTTAGGCCTATGACATATAATCATTATACAAAGAAATTTTAAGCATTAAACTTTACCTAAAGTTTGGGACATTTGAAAGGAGATTTGAGAAGTTATAACAATATATAAAAATAATTACCATGTATAGGAAGACATCATCGTAGTTATAAGTTCCGGTAGATAAAGGGAAATTCACAGAATTCAAACTGACCGCACAAACGCCCGGGACAAGTCTTCACTCTTGGTCAGTAGAACCTTCTGCAAAAACAAGCGTCTACTACAAGAGGAAGTGTCCTCTCCCTCAAAGGCCACGCTGAGCCCCTGTTTAAACTGATACGGGCCTTGATCTCATGTTGCTCAGCTGTTGCCATCTTAGTCAGATGGAGAAGAATCTTAATTTTAGACACAGGGTTTTCAAGGCCTGTGGCTCCATTTCAGAGGTCAGGTAAGGGGAGGATGAGCTGGGAACACTGGATGAAATATCACCTTCACCTTTCCCTCTCATCAGTGTGGCAATACTCTTGGAATTACAAAGCCGGATTTATCCTTGGCAATCATACGTCCCTTTCAGATTCTTGATTATCTAAGTGCTTATTCCCAGCTGACAAGATGCAGGGTGTGGGAACCCCCAGCTACGTGCAACTATGAACACATCCTTCTGCAATATGGGTCTCCTGAAAACATTTAACAGTTTTGTTTTAACTTTATCAGTCCTGAGAGGTATTTGTAATGTCTCTCACTGTTTACAGCTCTAGGGAAAGGTCAAAGGCACAGTCATTCAAGGAGGTACAAAGGACAGGATTAATTTTTCATAACTCTCTTCCTAACAAAGCTGTGACTATCTTCCAGTTTCTGGACAGACCAAGAAAAGGGAGTTCATGTGAAAATAGTTACCCACGAGATTCTCACAGTGCTGCATTCTGGATTCATTTAATTTGCATAAAACTCCAATTCCCTAGAAATAGAATTGGTATCACAAGCAATCGTCCAGTTCTTCAGAGACAGCCAGTTGTCATATCTTAACTGTAGCCTTTGCCAGCTGCCTGCCACTCCATCCCAGTACTGCCTCCTATACCCTTGGATTTTAGTGCTTTTAATTCAGACCAGCGTGTTCCATATAAAAGTAGATGTTTTCCATCCTAAGTAACATTTAAAGAATTATGACAGAATCTCTCAAAAATAGAATTATCAGCATTTTTCTAGGATTAGAGAGTTTCCTCTTCAGGAAGAGTAACTAAGCAGAAGTGTATATATTTCTTTTTTAATTTGTTTATTGGTACATTGTAGAGAGGCATTGTGATCACATTCATAATTAGAGATTCCTATCTGTACATGATATATCTGGTTCTTATTCTTTCCCCATTCCTCTGGATTCCTTTCACCCCTCCATCAGTCCCTATTCACAAAAGTTTTATTTCCATTTTTCCTTCTTTGGGCATATTTTTCATTCCCTTCCTCCCTTTTCCCCACGCTGCCTTCTTCCCCTTCCCATCTGAACATTTTCTTCCTACTCCACATTATCTGTTATACATTTGGGTCCTCATTTACACTTTCAGTTTCTCACATCAGAGAAAGTACTTGGTATTTACACACGTGTGCCCTATTTATTTCACTTACGAGTATGACCTCAAATTGGATCCATTTAGCTATAAATGCCTCCTCCTTCACTATTTTTTTTTTTTTTTGAGACAAGGTCTCGCTTTGTAGTTCAGGCTGGACCTGAGCTCAGTATGGAGCCCAGGCAAGCCTGGAACTCAGCAATCCTCCTGCCTCTGCCTCCCGAGTGCTGGGATGACAGGCGTGAGCCACCACGCCCGGCACTGTGGTATGTGGTGCTGATTGCTGGTTGATTGCTGGTGGGCGTGAGTCACCACGCCCAGCATTGTTGTATGTGGTTACCGGGATAGAACTCAGGACCTTGCGCTTGCAAGGCAGGCGCCGGAACCTCTGAGCTAAATCTCCGGCCCACCTTCACTAATTTTTTAGTAAACTTCCCTTGGAGTGCTTTTAGATCTACGGAAAAGGTGGTGGAGAGATTTCGAGGTACTGTACCTCACAGTTTCCCCACTTCTGTTGCCGCCTCTTATGTCAACATGCTGAATTTGTTACCACTGACGAACAAATGTTGACACATTACTATCAAATAAGATATTTCTATCTTTTTCTTATTTTCTTTTCTCCCTAATGTCCTTTTTATAATCCAGAGCCCTAGGCAAGCATCCACCTTATATTATATTCAGAATTCATAGGCTTTGAGATGGACTGCACCTGGAGCATCAATAAAGGGAGCAGACGAAGATGGTAGACAAATTTCTTCCTGAGCACTTGCAGGACAGAGTTGTAGTAACTGAGAAGGAGAAGGCCAGGGGAGGAGCCACGCTGGGGAGAGAGGTCGGAGCCCAGCTTCTGAGAAGCCCATTACACATTCAAGTGGACTAAGTGGTGGAACAGAGATCTGGAATTAGGGGAGGTCTGCAGGTATCCAATAAATAGCTGTTGGTGAATTACTAGACAGAAGGATCTTTCATTGTATCTATTTGGTTAAAAAAGAAAACTCAGTTGGAAGAATCCATTCTGCTCAACTTCTAAAGTTTGGTGACAATGATCCAGTTCCATATGTTGCTCTGTTCCTGGTTACTGATGGCTTGAAGAACAAGTTGCCTGATGTAATAATACCTGACCACACGCACAAAAACTTACATGCCTATTCATTTGTTCTATTTGCCTAGCTTTGGGACTCTATGACCATACAAATAAAATATTCTGAATGCCCTAAGATGGTCTTATGCTTAGGAAGTTTTATAGTAATACTATGAGCAGGCTGAGCCATCTATTTCTAGTATTTTCATATTTAGTTGTATGGCCTTAAAAAATACTAGCACACAAGGCACATTTCCTTTACCTAATTAAAGGACTGTGCCCTCTGAAGTGCTACACTGACGGGCACTGCTGAACTCGCCTGTTGTTTGGAATTCAAACTACACTAGATATGCTAATAGCTTCTGTTTATGCACAGCTTTCTGAGTGTTTCCATAACTGCTTCATCTACACACGGAAGTGGAGCAACTGTAGCAAATACCAAAATGCAAATGAAAGGCTACGGCTTCCCGATATCCACGCTATAAGTGAATTTTCACCCTTTTACATAGAACATTGAGTGTGACTCATAGAAGGAAAAAATTGATCAGCTGCACTTCATCAAAATTCAAAATATTTACTGTTAAAAAGATACCATTAGAAAAATAGACCAGCTACAGACTTGGAAACACTCATATATTTGATAAAGGACTTATATCCCAAATATATGATGAATTTTAAATTTCAATGGTAGGATGACAGACATCCTAATTTTAAAAATGAGCAAAAGATTTGAACAGACTTCTCACCACAAGAGGTATACGATGTTGAGTATGCATATAATATACATGCTGAAAACCAGCCATCAGGGAGATATAATTTGAAACTATTGAGACTCACGCCCACCAACCATCAACACCGTATACCACAATGCCGGGCGTGGTGGCTCATGCCTGTAATCCCGGCACTCGGGAGGCAGAGACAAGAGGATTGCTGAGTTCGCGGCAGCTTGCCTGGGCTCCATACTGAGCTCAGGGCCAGCCTGAACTACAAAGCGAGACCCTGTCTCAAAAAAAAAAAAAAAAAAAAAAA
>PVIC010017037.1:0-33226 GCA_004025085.1 Thryonomys swinderianus
CTATGTTCCGTGGGACTTGAAAAGAGAAGGAAAATGGGAATTACCTCCCAGGTTAGTAGAACTACAAAGAAAACGTGGGCTCTGACATGTTAGAGCAAGTGAGAAGTCTGATTTCGTATGTTATACAAATAATGATAACATTTTTAAAATTCACATCAACCCTTTGTGACTATCAAATGCTTTGTGGTTATGATTACAATTGTTCTGGTGAAAAAAAAAATAATAGCCTTTAAGTACTGACGTGGAATGAATGTGGCAGCTCTGATCACATCCTCATCTTCCCAGGCACACTGATTTATACTCACAAAGAAACTCGTCCCAGAATATTCCTTAAAACTCAGGCCAAATCATTTTCAGCTTAAAAAAAAATCTTTAGACCACAAAAGCATAAAATTGAAATGTAAACGTGCAAGGAGTCAGTTCATATTGTCAGAAAATATCTTCTCTACAGTGAGAATAGAAAGAAGTCCAGTATATTCAAAATATAACTAACCTAAACAGATTTTTTTGCTGGCAGCTTGAAGTTGCTGATGTTTCTTGGAGAGAGTTCAGATTCTCAGGTCGCTGCAATGTTCCCTCCCACAGCTCTGACATGCATATAAGCTCCCGGTTCCCCCAAGCCCACTGCCAGTTCTCTTCCCGGACTCTGCAGCGACAGACCAAAGATGATCCCTTTCTTGCCCATACTTTCTCTGCTGCTGTCGTTTGTGGTTAACCCCACAAATGCCAATGGTTATTATGACAAGGTCTTGGCTCATAGCCGCATCCGGGGCCGGGATCAGGGGTAAGTCGGTGACTCGATTTCAGGAGTGTTTTTAGCCTTAGCTTGTTATATGTGAAAGTTTCCATAAAGCTCCTTATATCTACCCTTCCAGGTGTTTTGTCCTGTCATTGCAAAGTGACAAAAAAGGGACAAATTAGTGTTCTGTGACGTATGTATGCATTTTAAACCTCAAGTATCCCTGCCAGATTAACTTAAATGTAACTGCTTTTTATGAAACATCAAATAATTTAATCAAATTAATGAAATTTTACAGAGCACTGTTTTCTAATTCAATATATGTGTGCTTTTATTCTCTTCCAAAAATCTGAAATGGGGTTTCAAACTTGAAGAAACGATTGTTAGAGGATCTCATACATAAAAAATGTTTTAAAATATCTTACATAATTTTAGAGCAAATTTTATTTAAATTATATAAGAAAATTAATGACTGTATAATGTAAATAGATCTCTGAAATATTTGAATAATTTTTATTTTGAAAGATAAATGCAACTATAACTTGGCATTTCTAGAAATTATTAGACATAATTTAGTGACCTAACCACTACTTTATGCTCTTTTTAAGAAATGTGGATCTTGGCCCTTCCTCCAGTTCTTCAAAAGGATTCTCATCCTGCTTAACTGCTCCCTTTCTTACAGTGCCAAGAAAACACCCATCTCTTTAAGAAGGAAATACTTTTAAACTGTGACAGAGGACATTTAGATGTACCGCTTACATCCAAAGAAATAAGATTTCCTTTGTGTAACTTTTTTGTTCAAAATGTAATTTTAGGACTAATTTAGCTCTGTGATTGCCTAGAGCATGACAGACAGAGTCATTGTACATAGTGGTCTTGTTGCTTTGCTCTCTGATCTCTCATCATCCAGAGTCCTAAAATTATCTCTCTCCATCCAAAGACTATATGTTCGATTTTAAAACAGTAAGTGGATTAGCCACTCTAAAAGTAATAGAACATACAAAAATAAAATTATATTTCAACTTATTTCTATTTGGGTATTCCTGTTAGGTTAACTTTTTGCAATACTGATATTTACTCTGAAACATGTAATCTCTCTCTTTCTGTGTGTGTCTTTCTCTTCCCTCTGCCTCATAGACATTAACCTCAACAATTCAGTAGAATTTGACCTGGAGTTGGTTAAGTGTAAAGTTAAAATCTTATCCTTGAATATCAAATCCATGTCTTAACCATTAAAAAAATCACTGGTATGATATTAATTTCTCTTTTTTCTTCTAACTTGCAGCCCAAATGTCTGCGCCCTTCAACAGATTTTGGGCACCAAAAAGAAATACTTTAGCTCTTGTAAGAACTGGTACCAGGGTGCCATCTGTGGGAAGAAAACGTGAGTGTCATATGTTTCTTTCTTCATTTTCCACTTCCAAACATAACAGGATGTATACACCCAGACCTTCTTTGATAATGTTGTCCACAGTTGTGAGATTTTAAAGAGAAGATCATACACATGAATGCACAAACTGCCTTTACATCTCTACCATTGCCTCTGGGGCATACATCTCTCCTTAAGCCACTCATTGCAGAGGCCAAAGCCTGGTAGATCACATGCCAATCAGCACGTGATTAAAAGCTGTCTCTCTTTTTTTTTTTTTTTTTTTTTTTTTTGAGACAGGGTCTCGCTTTGTAGTTCAGGCTAGCTCTGAGCTCACTATGTAGCCCAGGCAAGCCTCGAACTCAGCAATCCTCCTGTCTTTGCCTCCCGAGTGCTGGGATTACAGGCATGCAACACCACACCCGGCACTGTCTCTTCTTTTTAATCCTCTTTATTGCTTGACTCTCATTCATCTTAGTCAAGCCAGTTACCTTCTGTTTTTCATTTTCCTCATAGTATTGAAAAAGTGGACCACAAGAAAAAAAAAAAGAGCAAAAAAGCAAGGTTTGCTTGTGGCCATTTGGAAATGATCTAAAGTACTACATTTTGCTAGGAGTTTCAGCAAAGTTTAAAGTGGAAAATAACTTTAGAACATTTCTTAATTTAATGCATTTTTAGTAAGTCAAGCTTCTGGATACCCCAGAGTCTCCAAATGAGGTCATGGATGCCCACTGATATATGTAACATCCCAGTAGTAAAGAAAGATGTTAACTCTCTAACTTAGTTACATATTTTTCTGAATAACCTATCACTGGAAGGCATGATTTATTACTTAGGAAACAGTCTTATGGGTTTATTCTATCATATATGGTTGTGAAAAGTAAGGATCTCGAACACATGAAGGCTAAGAATTACTTGTATCATCTAAAGACATTATCTTACTATGATGAGCTGAGATAAATATGGGTAAATCACTAACTCAAATTGTTTTAGATCCTAAGCTCAGTCAAGAGAACAGTGGCAGAGACACCTGCTTTCTTCCAGTTAATTTTCACCCCACTTTCAGTGCAGGAAACTTCAAGAAATGGATCTGGAAACTCTGCTTAGCACATGGTAGTGAACTTCAGTTACCCTAAATTGAGTGGAAAAACTTGGTTAAAACAGATATCTAACCTAACATTATTGATATAAGTACTAAATAAGGAATCATTTAACCTCTTGAAGATTTTACCTGTAAAACATGGATTTCATGCATATATTATAGGTTTTCTGCCATGACAAAATGATGAATGTGGAATTATTATAATATCTTATAATATTAACTTTTCTTACACTGAAAGTATAACATTCTGAAGAAACATATATGGATGAGAAGAAAAGGAGTTATGACCAGATGCCTATTTGAAATTAAAGATTATCTTTATTGCCAAGTCCATCTTCCATCTACAAGACATCTGACCTTAGCTGGATTGTGTCTTCCCATGATTACCAAGTCAAGGACATCCCAGGACTTTTCTGCTGGTTTCTTGTTAATTGACTGAACAGAGTTTGAACTTGATGTTACATTTTAACCTAGACATTATTCACGTTAGTATGCAGACATCTATTAGACTTGTGAGTCATTCACACAATTATAATGTAATTCAGTTTTTATAGTGATCTTCCTTAAGGTACAGGCCCCAACTGGGAAGACTACGGATCTGTATTCTCCTACAGAGAATATGCCACAGAACACATTGGGCATGCTCACTAACTAGAGAAGAAATAATTTTCTTTCTGAATATTTAGGGGAAATCTCTCTCTATATATCCTTCCTGAAAACTAAGAAAGTATGCTATAGTCTCACATTACTCATGTAAGAACATCAGAGATGCCAAATTTTATACAGAGCATAAGCCAAGATTCTTTCTTGCTTCCCATTATAACAAAAAAAGAAGACTCTGGCTTCTTTCCAGAAGTGTATCAGTGGCTTCTTTGTTCAGTTACATTATCCAGTTTACTCCAAGTTGCTTCATTTGCTAGCTCCAAATATGTAAAGAAATAAATAATGTAGACAAGAACAATGGCTGGTTCTTCTATCTGCTGGCTTCTGACATATGTAAAACTTCATGTGTCTGTTGACAGAAATATTTATCTCCTTGTTCAGTAATTTCTTTGGAAATAGAGAGGAAATAAACTAGGCAGATCTACTGGAAAACATGAACTTTCCTTGGCTTAAGAGATTGTCCAAAATGTTTATATTGGCCCCATTATATAGCCTTTAGTAGATTCACTTTAGAGAATGCTATTGACCTTTTCAGTGGTAGTCCATAAAATGTTAGTATTCAGAAAATGAAGGTAAATTCTGATGTTCTGAGGAGTGCCTAGGAAATTTTCTTTCTTCTTGCTTTGTCTTACTCATCATGTGAGAACATTTGAGTTTTATGTGGTCTAAGTGTTCTCTTAAAAATATTAAAATATCTAATAGGATATCCATTTTGTTTAACTATCAACTGAAATTATAATAAAATATTTTTAAAATTTTATCCCATTTGGTACATTAATTCCCTATGTTAGAGTTGATCCTTGGGTTATATTAGCACATCATAGAAATTTTTATCATATAAACACTTTATCCTATTCACTATTTTATTACTAGTCTTTAGATTAAATACATCTGCATCTCATTTTAAATGTTTCATAATATGCATTAAATTTAATTTTACTCCACTCTTTGGCTTCCCAATATTCAAATTTATTCATAAGAAGATTTATGTAAATGAAATGGAGTTCAGGAGCCATATTAAGATTCACATAAGTTTCCCATGAAATTCACATTTTCCATATCAATTATTCTTGACATATTAGAGAATATCTGAAATTGGCATTACCCACATTATTTTGTCTGTCTTCTTATCTATTTATATTTAAGCCAATATTTTGTTAGAAAATTTTCATTAATAGAAAAATAGAAATTCTAAGAACATAAGGTCACAAATCATGGATAATTAGCATACCTGGTTTCAATTTAAAAATACTTACCTTCTTTTTTTGGCTGTAGATCACCTCTTATATTATTTACTCCTTAAAGCTTTACTTTATTGATGATTACAGTACTAAGAACATGGTTTTTATTGTTACCTTTGGTAGTCTTTCTCCTAAATTTTCTAAGTTTTTACATTCATTTATACTCCTTGAATACAATTATCACAATGAATTACAAAAAGAATGCCTGAATTAGCTAGTTTATGCTTAATAATTGACTTGAGCAGTAATTTATAAGTAATTACTTTCATCTTTATGCTAACTTTGTATTTAAACATTTAATTTTTTCTCTCAACAATAGTTTATTTAAAGGGATTGTTTGATACTTTACTCTTTGTATTGTTATTGAAAAAATTATTATATAAAATTTTAATTAAAAAGACTTCCTATACTAGAACCTGAAGGAAACATCTTGTAAAGATTCATAAAATGGAAAACAGGATTATATTATTAATATTTTGAAAAATAAAACAATTAAGTTTAGCTTACTATTTTCCCTCAAAATATAACAATTTAGATAACATTTCTTTGATTTTACTGTATCTTTGCTTGAATTTTCTAGTGGGTTGCCTTCATTATTTATTACTACAGAAAAAACATTTTGTAAACATTGAAGAGGGTAGGATTTTCTTGAATACTGTGTTCTAACAATTTGAAACAAATTTACTTAAAATTTACTTAAAATTCGTTTCAAATTTTATAGAAATAAAATATATAGAAAAATTATCTTTAATGTGATCAAATTAATATCTAATGACATTTCTAAAATAACATTTTCTTTTGCTAGAAATGAGATAAGATTTTTCTGGATCATGAAATCTAATGTTTCTAAAGCTATCCTCATGCACATTTCTAGAAATCTAATGTTTCTAAAACTTTATCCTAATACACATTTCTAGCTAATTGATGTTAATAAAATTATTCCAGAAACATCCTTATGTTTGAGATTCACAACTAAATTATAAGCAGTATTACTGTTTCTACATCTAGGATAAATAGTTGAGGAAGATGAAAGTGTATTATGTTTGCTTGAAGTCATAAGTCTATTAAGTAGTAAAACTGGGACACAAATTCCATCTTTTTGGATCAAAATTCCATTTCCATCTTTTTTTTAATCAAAATCTTGGAACTTTTCCACATTATTATGAGGCTATAGGGAGAAGCCAAATCTAAATGTATATATACCGGTTAGGGGAAAGGGGACTGGTTTCTAGTTCTTTACTAAACCATGGCAATAAGTGATATATTTTTCCAAATTCATATAAAATGCATTCTTTATATCCCTCCATTTTAATGTTAAATTTCTTCCTTTGCACAGGACTGTGTTATATGAATGTTGTCCAGGTTATATGAGAATGGAAGGAATGAAAGGCTGTCCAGCAGGTAAAATTCAAATTTTCCCAAGTAAATGAGATAATCAACTTGTGTGAGAAAAAATAGTTGAAGAAGCCAAGTGTGTGTGTGTGTGTGTGTGTGTGTGTGTGTGTTTGTGTGTATACAGATGTGTATATATAATTACACCATCACAAATCCAAAATACATTTTGCATATCTCTGTATTAAAATTTATAATAGGGATAATATTAGAATGTTTCTTCTGCACTAGATTGAACTGTACAATAAAACTTAATCATAAATTTAAATTAGTTCAACTTCCCCTTGGGAACATAAGGCCTACCACAAAATCTTTTCATTTGTAGTTCTTTCAGTACTGCTCAGCATGGCACATCTCTATTTGAAAAGCTGATTTTATAACATTCTTTGTACTGAAATTATTTTTTCCATAATTCTGCCAACTAGAGAAAGAGTTAATCACAAAGGATTTAGCTCAAGTGGTACCGCACCTACCTTGGAAGCACAGGGCTTGAGCTGGATCCATGGTACTGAAAAAGAGAGAGAGAGAGAGAGAGAGAGAGAGAGAGAGAGAGAGAGAGAGAGAGAGAGGGAGAGAGAGAGTTTATCTCCTTTGAAAGGACAGACATGCAGACATTCAATCTAATCAGCGTGCTCTTCCTCCAGCTCTGTTTTATTCCTTGACAAAGTCTCATCTTAGGGATTCCTCATTTCTCATGGGAACCCCACCCTCACGGACCCCATAAGAAACATTTAGTCTGTTATTTCACACTGGTGTCTCCAATCCACGTGGGTTTGAGCAACTGAGAGAAAAATCAAAGGATGGATGCCTCATTTAGGGAGACCCTAAACTTTGGTTAATGCCCTTTGTAACCATGTTGTATAATTCACTCATATTGCATCTGTAGCCAGTAACTATTTGGCTACAAAAGGTTAATTGCAGACTTTCTTTACATGAAAACTATCAAGACACGTTTCTCTCTAGGATTTGTTGTTTTACACCTAGGCGAAACACATTGAACCTTGTTAAAATTAACCTTGTTCATTTGACTCAATTTCCTTTCTTTATGAGATATTTTTTATTTTATGATTTAATCTATTAATTGTGCCAGATCATCTTAGGTTCCTTTATACTCTTTCTTATGACAGTGTCCAAATTGTACAAATTTTCAAAGCAAAATGGGTCAGAAGAGTAAATAGGCCGCATATTACTTGATTTATCTTCTTGAGTTTTGCATTTATCTATACATAGTCTATGTGTATCCTTCTTCTGAGGTTCAGGAGAAATATGGAAATATTCGATGCTTCAATCTGGTTCCTTACTTAAATTATAATGGAAACAAGGAATTCTATATATTTATTTTTTCTACATATTTTTCACATATTTTCTTTAATAAAACCCAAATCTTTAAAAGATATAGATTTTGAAAAACAATATAATGTTATCTAGGAATGTTGTATCAACATTATAGAAATGATTGCTTATGCCATTGTCAATAAGAAATGAATTTTTCAATGGTAATAAAAAAGGGAAACAAAACTTGTGTTTGTAGGGGTAGAAGGTTGTTATGTGGGTGGGGAATGGGAAAAAATGAGAATTAAATTGTGTCATATGCTGGGACAAATTCTCAATATTGTGTGTAGTCATGATGTTCATATATAATGTACAAACAAAGACTCAAACTTAAAAAAATAATCAGGGATGTTGTCTGATAATTGTAATTGAACTATTATCGACATAGCAAGCTTCAGACAGAAATAAACCAGTGTTAATCTAAAATAATCATTTAAAACTAATTTTCCAGAACACAAACAATATATGAAATAATAGTTTTGGGTAGTATTATATTATGTATCATTTAAAGGCAAATTTTATGTAAAATTAATGATTCATATAATGTTATTGCTAAAATCATTAGTTAAATGTACTGGGAAATTTCTTGTAAAGTTTGTGATTGTAACTAATATTCTGGAAACATTACCCTAAGAATCCATTTCTTGATATTTTTCAGTTATGCCCATTGACCATGTTTACGGGACTCTGGGCATTGTGGGGGCCACCACGACCCAGCATTACTCTGATGTCTCAAAACTGAGGGCAGAGATCGAAGGAAAAGGATCATTCACTTACTTTGCACCGAGTAATGAGGCTTGGGAAAACTTGGATTCTGTAATTCACTATTTTTTGTTATATTTATTGTTTGCTGTTGTCATTTCTTTTTACTGACAAATTTGGGTATTCTACAGTACCTAAGAGAATATATGAAGTATGAGCTATTGAGGGAAATTATTTTCATACACTCATAAATGAATAATTCTCCAAAGGCTTATAGACTGAGCTTTTAAATAGTAAGAATAGACTGACTGAACAGGCTCTTCTCATTCTATTTTACTTTTTAATATCTCATTGGTTGTAAAAAATAGTGTATATAATGCTGGATGACACATCTAATAGAAAGGTAAATAAAGGACCCTGATGAAATTTTAAATCTATCATAAGTTATGTTAAATAGCTATATTCTAACACATATGTTTAATTACATGCAAGTACCTATAGCTGTGTGTAGGTTATTAAACAAAGTATTGTAAACAGTACATTGGATTTTAGATTTTTATGCACAGTTTCATTTACAGCACACTAAAATATGACAACCTCTAAATCAATTTTGAGACTGGTTTAGGATTATGCTTCTGCCTTTTATTTGATTCAAAAGTGAATCAATAATTTCCACTACAGTCAAATATGTTTCTGAAAACACAAGCACATCCTGTAGTCATTATTCTGCTACATTAGCCACATGACTAAGTGTTTGAGTTATAGAATTCCTCCTATGGCTGTCTTTCCCCACATCTCAGCCACCTTTCCAGTTCCTTTTGAGGTTGCTCTTCCTTGCTGTAAGAAGGGAAGTTATAAAAATCTCTTCTATGAATGCAAATTGCTCTCTTTTTTTCACTTCTGATGACTTTTTCACTATGGCCCTTATATCCATGATGTCTGTGTTTCTTATATTTATTTCTCCTTGGCATCCTGGTAATTGTTAATGTCCATCTCAATATTTCTTCTTGGATATACCACGTACATCTCTGAGCCAAAGACATCCAAAACATACGCCTTTCCTTTCTATCAAAATAACAACTTTCTGGTAGCTTTCCCTTGAATTGGCACCACCAATCTCAATGTTCAGATTGAAAATTGTAAGTAATACTCTCTAATTGTAAGTAATCTTCTCTCCCCAAGTCTTAAAAACTAAAGCCATCTACAGTTTCCTCTAATTACTTTAATGCCCTTCTGCTGCTGCATTTCATCACCCAGTTCATCTGCCTAGAACCCAGTCCTAAAGGTTATAGTTCCAATGTCACAAAGTCTTTGGTGGTTCCTCATTGTCAATTTAGTTTTAGAAGTTAAAGTCTTCAAATTATCATCCCATGTACCTTCCTAAATATGTCTCAATATTACCTGATAAATACAAAAATCTATGTTCTTTGAACTGAATAACATTGTTCTCCAATATTCACCCTATGTCCACCACCAGACTCGGAGTGACCATTACACTGTCCCTATCCATTCAAATTTTATCTGCTCTTCAAGATATTTCTCCAAATCAATTTAAGAACAGCTAACACCCCTCACCTGAATGCTAGAAGCATGTGCTTGTCTTTCTATGCTAAATCATACTATATGTTTTTTTTAACCTTTGCTGTATGATGAATACTATAAAGGCTGGTGCTTTGCTTTAGTTAATATGGATCTATTGCTCTCATAACATTGAGTACAGCATGATGCAATACGTTGTATTGGATAGATTTAAAGGTTCAGGATAAGTAAAACCTTGAATTTTATACAGAAACATAAAATCTCTGTTAAATTCTAGTGCTGTGTATAAATTTAATGTCATTTTTATGGCTTTCCCACTTAAAACATTTTAAGTATCTAATGGTGTCATATTCTCCTAAGTCTTTAATTTTATATCAGTATCATCTGTTAATTAATAATCATTTAAAATTTTTGTTTTGTCTGTAAAATTATGCACCCTGTCAAATTCACATCTCCTAGCTCATTGCCTGGACTTATAAAATTCCTAATAAACTAAAATAATATAATTCTATGTCAATTTTGCAAGATTCACTGATAACACAAAATAATTGAAGAAAACTGATTATAAAAATTTCAAAAGTGAATCAAAATGAAATAACCCTCTATCATTTTAATTTCCCCTAGGACATCCGTAGAGGTCTGGAGAGCAATGTAAATGTTGAATTGCTAAATGCTTTACATAGCCACATGGTTAATAAGAGAATGTTGACCAAGGATTTAAAAAATGGCATGGTTATTCCTTCAATGTACAACAATTTGGGGCTTTTCATTAATCACTATCCTAATGGGGTAAGTTTCATTTATAAAATGTACATTTCTGAGTAGTACTTCCCTTAATCTTGTCTTTACTCTTTATATGATATTCATAGAAAGAATAAAATATGAATAGAAATAATATAAATGTTGTATCATGACTTCTCCCCAAATCTAGGGCATGAAAATATTCAGTCCAATCTAGGGCATGAAAATGTTCCCTACCAAAGACTGTGAGGTATAAGTCTGTTACACTGGAATAGATTTAGATGTTCTGAAAGAGGAACACTCTGTAGTTTATGTGTTTAAAATACTAAAAGACCCCTCAAAATGGGGAAGTATTAAGAGAATGCATATATTTTTCACCTCCTATATGGCTTGGCTGCTGATTGAGGTTCTAGGGTGTTTGGACAAGACTCTGTGGGAAACTGCACAGAGGTCATAGGATTCTTTCAACAGTAAAATTCCCAAGAGCAAAAAGTTGATGATAAACAATACTTAGGAATTTGTTGCAATAGAGCTTATTTTATCTTGCAGTAATTATAGCACTCTCTCAGAACTTATTCCTGGTCTAAGTAGACTTCTTTCAGTAATTCACTGACCTGCACTATAAAGAGTTTATGAGTATATGTATTAAAAGAAAAAAATCATTTTAAAAAAGACTTTTCCCATATGTTTCCTGATACACTATGTAACTGACTCGGGTTCTGAACCAGTACCATTTTAATTTGCATTTTAGATATAGTACTAATATAGGTTTTCGTTCACATGATTTACATTCACCATTCAGGGTGCTTAGCTTACAATTACTAAAGTAAATTTAAAGAACTAGGAAGTCCCCATGGCTATCTCGGATTTCAGTACTTTGGATTTTGCCATATAATTACAGGTTGTCACTGTTAACTGTGCGCGAATCATCCACGGGAACCAGATTGCAACAAATGGTGTCGTGCACGTCATTGACCGTGTCCTAACGCAAATTGGTACCTCAATCCAAGACTTCATTGAAGCAGAGGATGACCTTTCATCTTTCAGAGTAAGTGCAAGAGCTGATTTTCTCGAGTCCTTGAACTCTTTCCAAATTCCTTCTCAATAAAATCTAACCATGGGAAAAGGGCATTAAACCAGTCTTGTAGAAATGTAGTAACTATATTTCATGAAATGAAACTTTTCATTTTACACGAAGAAATTACCTCATATGAAGGTTTATGTGGACACGTGTGATAGAGAATGATTAGCTTTGGGAGTGTAGTGTATTTAAAATATGTACGTCTCAGTCCGTGTAAATACTGTTGGATATTGCTGTAGTCACACAAACATTGGCAGGATTCCCATTGTAGCAAACATAGTTTGAGGGAAGTTGCAAAAGATATAATCGATTTTACCAAAAAGCAATTGTTTTCAAAGTCTAACAAGACAAACTACTCTAACTAAGAAAACTAACTCCCTCATGCCAAGCTAGGGTACATGTACTGTAAATTTCCTTCGGATTTGGACTGTGCAGCCCTTTGAAAAGTACGTTTGCATTGCAGGCAGCTGCCATCACGTCAGACCTGCTGGAGGCCCTGGGAAGAGATGGTCACTTCACGCTTTTTGCCCCTACCAATGAGGCTTTTGAGAAACTCCCCCGAGGTGTCCTCGAAAGGATCATGGGTGACAAAGTAGCTTCTGAAGGTAATAAAATTCTTCTTGGAGAAATCTCCTAGAAATCCTGGAGGAAATGGAAATGAAAAGAGATCACTTCTTGGATTTTAAAGGGGAAGGCAAAAATTTTATTCAGAGATGCACCATGAAGATAAGTTTTTTGTTTCTTGTTTGTTTTTGAGACAGGGTCTCACTTTGTAGTTCAGACTGGCCCTGAGCTCACTATGTAGCCCAGACTAGCCTCAAACTCAGCAATGCCCCTGCCTCTGCCTCACAAGTGATGGCATTATGGGCGTGAGCCACCACACCTGGCGAGAATTGTTTCTTTAATTTAAGGGCTTTCTCAGACTCACTTGAAATTAATTGCAGATATGCTGTTAAGAGTAAGATACTCCTAGCATATGTGAGAACAGCTCTCACTGACAACATTACAAAAATGATTTTTGTCACTTTCATGGCATGAAATCCTTTCTTATTCTAGTTGGAACTAGATCTAGTATATTTTCTAGTACTGCAAAAATTATTTCTGAAGCTGTGCTTAAAGCCTAACAAACTGAGCTCTTCCTGTTTAGAGTTAGTGAGGAAATGTTTTTCTTAAGTCATAAAGAGATAAGATTTTAAAGTCTTTAATCTTTGAAATTTGCATACCTACTATATTTCTTAAATATACTTAATTCCACTAAAAAGTGCATCTTTTAAAGGTTAAGTTTCATGCCCCATGATTTGAAAGCGGTTTTATTTTGTCTTCCAGCTCTTATGAAGTATCACATTTTAAATACTCTCCAGTGTTCTGAGGCCATCATGGGGGGAGCAGTATTTGAGACCATGGAAGGAAACACAATTGAGATAGGTTGTGAAGGTGACAGCATAACAATAAATGGAGTCAAAATGGTGAACAAAAAAGACATTGTGACAAATAATGGTGTAATCCACTTGATCGATGAGGTTCTCATTCCTGACTCAGGTGAGTATTGGTGGCAAACTTTTTCACTTATTCTTATTTACCATTATGATGTCTCAAAGTAAGTCCATGAAAATGAACATGCAGTACAAAGGACGGCATGTGAACCACTGACACAAAATAAGCAGTGAGTTAGCCGAGCACTATGCAGTCAGCCTATAAAGTCACGGACATTCCAGGTGTAAAACTTTACCATTTCAGGGTTTCTGACAGCTAAACCTTCCCAGTATTCAAAGATTCCACAGCACCAAAGTATTTTCTTGGAGAAGAAATGGAAGATAGACAACCAAATGGCTCCTTTGGATAAATGAAGAAACAAAACTGTGTAACTCATAACAGTAGAAAGAGATGAGAAGTGAGCAATAGGAAATTTAAAAAATCTGTAATGGATCACGCCTGTCATCCCAGCACTTGGGAGGCAGAGGCAGGAGGATTGCTGAGTTCAAGGCTTACCTGGGCTACATAGTGAGCTCAGGGCCAACCAGAACTACAAAGCGAGACCCTGTCTCAAAAAAAAAAAAAATCTGTAATGGAAGACAGGAAGAAATTTCCTTTCTAAAATTCTTCATATTTATCAGCAACCAAAATGCCAACTGGAATCATCCTACTAAGAAAGATCGAGATCTCCTACTAGGTGGACATTGCAATAAATATCTTAGCATATTAAAAGAAAGCCAAAGGCCAGAGGGTTAGCTCAGTGGTTCCGGCGCCTGCCTCGCAAGCGCAAGGTCCTGAGTTCAATCCCCGGTGACCACATATAATGCTGGGCGTGGAGACACGCCCACCAACAATCAACACCGCATACCACAATACCGGACGTGGTGGCTCACGCCTGTAGTCCCGGCACTCAGGAGGCAGAGACAGGAGGATTGCTGAGTTCGCGGCGGCTTGCCTGGGCATCATAGTGAGCTCAGGGCCAGCCTGAACTACAAAGCAAGACCCTGTCTCAAAAGCAAAAAAAAAAAAAAAAAAAAAAAAAAAAAAAAAAAAAAAAAAAAAAAAAAAAAAAAAAAAAAAAAAAAAAAGCCAAAAATTAGTTTTCTCATTTCATGATGATGATAATAACAATGATGACACTTTTGAGGCGGTGATGGTTTATTTTACAGCCAAACAAGTGATGGAGCTGGCTGGAAAACAGCAAACCACTTTCACAGACCTTGTGGCCCAGCTGGGCCTGGCATCGTCTCTGAAGCCAGATGGAGAATACACACTGCTGGCGCCCGTGAACAATGCCTTTTCTGGTGCGTACTGGACAGTGTTGTTCCTCCTGTTCCCTGTACAGATGGTTCTTTAAAAAATTGTTATTATTTGCAATAAGGTGTTGGTTAGTATCTACATTTTGTACATATAATGTGCTAGCATTCTGTGGACTACTAACATGCTCTTCATTTCAAAATATTTCATTATACTAGATCATAGCATACAGGCAGAGATAGCTTACAATACAAAGTGTTCAGTTATTCTGTGAATGTAGTAACATTTCCAGCCCTTATATAAATGCATTAAAAGATGTATTAAGGGGACCAGAGATTTAGCTCAGTGGTTCCGGCACCTGCCTCGCAAGGACAAGGTCCTGAGTTCAATCCCAGGTATTCACATATAATTCTGGGCATGGTGACTCACACCAACCAACAATCAATACTGCATACCACAGTGCCGGGCGTGGTGGCTCACACCTGTAATCCCAGCACTCAGGAGGCAGAGACAGGAGGATTGCTGAGTTCGAGGCTTGCCCGGGCTACATAGTGAGCTCAGGGCCAGCCTGAACTACAAAGTGAGACCCTGTCTCAAAAAAAAAAATGTATTAAGTAATTAGATTCATTAAGTAAAATGAATCTCATATTTGTTTGGCAAAAATACATAAGAAATAAAGAGGTCTGTATGTAGCTAAATACTTGGAAATTATGTGTCAAATTATAAATAAATACAAACAAGAGATACAGCTCAAAATTATGATGGGAAATCCTGTTTTTAACTTAATACTTTTTACTCATTGACAATCTTTAAATGAATACAAATAGAGTTTTTCCGGGAAAATTACTTTATAAAATATTTAAATATTTTGTTACAAAAATTTAGTAACTAAAACACTGGTGTTTTTAGTATTAAAAACACTTGTTTCCAACTATAATACAAGGATAGAGAAAATTAATTAGAAAAATCACATTTCTAGAAATAATTGTCCTCTTTGTAACAGTGATGGTCATCTTTGACATTAGCCCATCTTGAAGAGGTTGAATTTTTTGATTCTCTTTTTGATAATAAAGATGAATTTACAGATTATTCTTCAAGAGTCACCCATATGACTAATGATATCTAATTGTCAGGAAAAAACTGGGCATTGTGGGATGTGGCTTTTGTTAACAACCAGCATAAAAAGGGAGCCCAAATAGCAATGGGGCCATTGTCAGAGCTATAACCACATTATAATCATTTGATGTAATAGGTCACAAAGTTTCAAATTGGTGACCTGGATGGTAGTCTTGACTATTAATTAACTAATATATTTTATGAGTCAAGGATCCACATCAATAACGTTAGAGATTATCTGTTTTCATGTTTTTCTTTACCAGGTAAAACTTCAATGTTTTCTATAGAAAATAAAGTTCTTTCTTAATGAATTTATCTGTAGATGATACTTTGAGTATGGATCAGCGGATTCTTAAAGTCATGTTGCAGAATCACATACTGAAGGTAAAAGTCGGCCTGAATGAACTTTACAATGGACAGATACTTGAGACCATTGGGGGCCAAAAACTCAGAGTCTTCGTGTATCGCACAGTAAGTCAATTCAAAGAAAAATTAAACATCTACTTTGATCCAATGTCAAAAGTTAGGCATGTGTAAATGAATGTTGCTACAATTAACATTTCACAGAATTTTCTGAATGTAATTTCTATAGTGAGTATACAGGATAAAGGCTCTGGATAAATTAGGTGAAAAGATTGTTAGAAAAGTACACCACATGTGGTATTTATTAATAATTCAGCTAATTTGCATTTGTTTAAGTAAAAAAGTGTATGCTCTGCCGGGCATGGTGGCTCACGCCTGTAATCCCAGCACTCGGGAGACAGAGACAGGAGGATTGCTGAGTTCAAGGCTTGCCTGGGCTACATAGTGAGCTCAGAGCCAGCCTGGACTACAAAGCAAGAGACCCTGTCTCAAGAAAAAAAAAAAAAAGAGTATGCTCTGGATCATTAATTACTTGAAATTTCAGATAGCCCTAAAACCTTTCTAAAATAAGCTTTGACTTGATAGAATACTTTATCTTCTATAATATAGTTTTTATGTAAAATCAAAAATCCAAGATGATGTGTATTTATATTTCACCATTCTAAATTAGAATCCCCTTTTAAACAATTTTAAAAATAAATTTTGAGCTGGGCGTGGTGGCTCACGCCTGTAATCCCAGCACTCAGGAAGCAGAGACAGGAGGATTGCTGAGTTTCAGACTTGCCTGGGCTACATAGTGAGCTCAGGGCCAGTTTGAACTACAAAACGAGAGCCTGTTTTTAAAAAAAAGTGTTAATAGACAAATGAAGATTTCTGGACTCTATAAAATGATTCCAGAGCACTTTTATCAGCAAGAAAGTTATTACAAATAGTACTTATCAAAATTGCAGAGTGATTATTCAAAGTGTCTGGGGAACATTTCACTAAAACTGAAAGGTTTCATGGGAATATTGACATGTCCTGGGGCTGATATGGCATGTAGACTCACTGGAGCTCCACAATTCCAAAGAACACATTTGAAATTATTCAGTAAATGAATTTCATTTTTAAATTGTACATATACATATGAGGTGTGATCAAAATAAATGATGAATACTTAATTTTTAAAATTTATTGTCATAACAGGCACAAAGTACTCCCTATAATTTGTATACATTTATCCCATTCTTCTAATGACTTTTGTAAGCAGTATTGGAAATCCTCTTCCATATCTTTATCTTTTAAAACAACAACAAAAATATGAATATTGCTAGTGGGAGCCATCAGTGAAAAAAACACATCTATGAACACTAGATCTGGCATTGAGCAACTTCTGGATTTTCTCCAAAGTCAAAATGATCATAAAACATAAGCACTTTTAATCTGCTGAGGACATTGAAGCTATTATGACAGTGTAACTAAAAACATTCACAAAGGAGGCCTTCTAAAACTCCTTCAAAAAGTGCCAAGAAGGGATGGGCATGGAGCTCAGTGATGCTATGCTTGCCTCACAAGCACAAGGTCCTGAGTTCAACTGCCAGTACCAGAAGGGGGTGGGGGACAAGAATGATGTAATGGGATAAGTGTGTTTGTAGAAAGCAAGACTATTTTGAAGTGAATTACTGGTGATTCTTTCACTATAATATTTGTCTTAATATAAGTATTCACCATTTTTTTCTTTTTGAAACAAGGTCTGGCTTTGTAGTTCAGGCTGGCTCTGAGTTCACTATGTAGCCCAGGCAAACCTCGAACTCAGCAACCCTCCTGCCTCTGCCTCCTGAGTGCTGGGATTACAGGTGTGAGCCACCACGCCCAGCACTATGGTGTGTAATACTGATTGCTGGTGGGCGTGAGTCACCTTGCCCAGTATTCTTGTATGTGGTTGCCGGGGATCGAACCTGGGAGCTGGTACTTGCTAGGCAGGCACTGGAACCACTGATCTAAATCTCTGACCCATTCACCATAATTCTTGTTCACAGTTGTACATATAATTTGCTTAAAAAACTATAATTGAATCATGTATATGACCTATAATTGATTAGACCTTGCAGTCAGGAAATATAGTAAATATAGAGGCACTGAGGATCAGAAACTTTATGGTTAATATTGGCCTAAAAAATATCTGGAGAAATAGAACTAGGGGGAAGGAGGGGCAGGAAGGAGACGCAGAGAAAAGTAAAATGTGTTATGTATATGTGTTCTCTCTAACGAATATAATTATTGTGTACTATAAAATGTAGCAGTAAGAATAAATAATTAAAATTATGCTAAAGAAAAAATAAATACCTGGAGATAGATTTTTATAAAAAAGGAAATGAAGAAAATGTAAAAAAGTGGAATTCTATGACATTTTGAGAACTGACTGACAAGACTGTCAGCCTTATGCATTGGGTAGCTTGACTAATAGCAGAAACTGTCAGTACAGCAGAGATTGGTAGCAAGTACAAGTGGCCTCTCAGAGGAGCTGATGCCGTCTACAAATTAAATTATGCAGTTATAGCACGTGGAAATTTTCAAGCAGGGAAAAGGGCATCACTCTTTTTCTTTACTGTGCTAGTCTGTGTGCGTGGAGAACTCATGCATGGTGCGAGGAAGCAAGCAAGGAAGAAATGGTGCTATTCACGTGTTCCGAGAGATCATCACTCCAGCGGACAAATCCTTCCATGAGAAACTCAGACAAGATAAGCGCTTCAGGTAAGCTTCTTAGTTGCATCTCTGCAAAATAATGAGACTTATTAGCATGTCCTTGTGTCAATTAGTATCCCAGTAGGCGTTCAGTTTCTTGTGCTGCTCAGAATAGAAATGTAAAAATGAAGTTCATAGAAATGGGCTCAAAATAGGTGTTTTTAATCTAAAATAGATATGCCTCCTAATTATGTAGTTGGATGAATAAAAGGAAAAGCTAAAAGAATGCAGTACTTATTGCAAATTTTGTTACAATGGAGATTTTTTAAAGTGATAGTACAGTATGTACTACCAAATACCACTTTATAGAATATAAAATGAAAACAAAGCTTTTTATTTACAAAATGTGATCTTGCATAATTTAATAAGGTAAAAACAAAAAAACTCCAAGGTTACAGTTTATATTTAAAACTTTCCACATGACTAATTATGTCTGAAACATATGAAAATATATGAAGAACTCTTTGCTTCTCTCCACAATAGCTGGGTTCTCTTCTATGCTGTGCACCGTGGGTAAAATACTTAAATGTAAGTCTAACGAGATAAACATAATATGCTTCCTGTTCAGCATCTTCCTCAGCCTACTGGAAGCTGCAGACCTGAAAGATCTCCTCTCACAGCCTGGAGAGTGGACTTTATTTGCACCGACTAATGATGCCTTCAAGGGAATGACAAAAGAAGAGTTGGACATTCTGATTAGTGAGTAGAGGAGAATCCCAGGTGTTTACTCCATGATTTCTGGGCCTCCATTCCTCCCCAGGCTTTCTGGCCAGGAGGCAGCCTGTAAACTGTAGCGTCTTTCATATATGCTACAAATTTTCAATTTCCTTTAAGTCCATTTGGGAGATGCTGAAGGTCTTTTTCATCAGTGTTCTTGAACTGCTTGCTCTTGCGTCTTTGTCCACTAAAAACACTCAGTTGTGTGGCAGAGTAGGAAAAAGTCATGATTTTGAAACGAATTCGGTTTCTTCTTCAAATAGGTCAGGCAGTATTTTGACTGAAATGACTAAATGTCATAATTTTGACACCAACTTCTGAGAACCACAGCTTTCTGAGAAAATACAGTACAGAGACAATGTCCATCTCCTTAGCCCTCAGACTATCAAAATATCAGATTGACACATTAAATGTATATTCTTCCCTTCTAGGGGACAAGAATGCTCTTCAAAACATTGTCTTGTATCACCTGACACCAGGAGTTTTCATTGGAAAGGGATTTGAACCTGGTGTTACTAATATTTTAAAGACCTCGCAAGGAAGCAAAATCTATGTGAAAGGAGTAAGCTATTTTTGAATGAACTTATGAAAGTGTTCATCTATCATTGAATTATCTTAATGCCCATTCTGTATCAGATTTCTCATTAATACTATGTTTTATTTTCATAGGTAAATGATACTCTTCTGGTGAATGAATTAAAATCCAAAGATTCTGACATTATGACCACAAACGGTGTTATTCATGTTGTAGATAAACTCCTCTACCCAGCAGGTGAGTAATTATTGAACTCATTGTTGGACAAATTTTTTGTTATGAACCTAGATTTTTATTTTAAATGTTTTGGCTGATACTCATCTGCTGTTCCTCTTCATAGATATACCTGTTGGAAATGATCAGCTTCTGGAAATACTTAATAAACTGATCAAATACATCCAAATTAAGGTACAGAATACTAAAGATTTATTTTTAATCTCTTAACAGACTTGTCAAGTTTAACATAAGAGACTAGTAATGTATGCGTTAATACATAAACATGCCCTGGGCTTGGATTGTTTTGTTAATTACACTCCATTAGCCCTCCTATGAAGAAATGACAATATCGTCACAGTTTCAGTCAACAAATATTTATTCAAAATTATTGGTACCAAGTTGGAAACCAACTGCTTTGGAAAATATTAACTTGAATCAGAGATTGTCTTTATTCAAAAAGTCTATGATCCAATCTGGAACATAAGATATATTTACAAGTAAGTAAAATGGTTATATCATCAGACATTTTGCTACTAAATACAATGGAAGGAGAATTTACTTATAAAGACAGTCATTAATCAAATGCTAAAGGCAAAAGAATATCTTGCTTCTTCAGATTTTTAGGCCTCAAGTAATAGAAAAATGAAATATTAATAAGTATATTTTACTTTAATTCTTCTCTCATTTAAAACTGAGTAACAAAGCCAATGAATTTTAGGACATCTGACTTGATAGCAAGCAGCTGGAATGTGATTTTTTTTTACAAGGAATTCATCTCTACTAATTTTCATAATAATTTTACTATTTTTATCTTAATAAGAATTAACCTAGTGTTATAGTTTTGTTAATACAATACCACGTGTCACGTTACTAAATATAAACACTTACTTTCAGTTTGTTCGTGGTAGCACCTTCAAAGAAATCCCCATGACTGTCTACAGTAAGTACATGATGAGTATTGGCTACATATAAGTGGAAAGACAACAAAAGAAAACCATTTTCTTTGTTCTTACAAAGACTGTTGATAATCTGGTATTTACAACTCTGAACAATAGTGAATCTCATTCTATTTGAATCAGGGTTTGAAGCACAGGAGAGATCGCTCAGGAGTGGCCTTTCATTCCACTGAAGCATTTTCTCACTCATAAGAAAAACAGGAGTGCCACAATATGAGAAAGATAGTTAAGTAAAATAATATCATAACAGAAAGACAGAAAAAGAGGATGCATAAGGGCAATAGAGACTGAAATGCACTTCAAGCTATCTGAACACTCAGATATGTCCACACAGAAAAAGGATTGCCAAACCACGTTTCTCTCATTTCACCTGGAAACCCTCAGCTCACTATGGGCAAGAGGGAGACGTAACAAAGAATCCCAGTTGATTTCTTTCCAATGATGGGCCAAAGCTCTGCCTTTCTGACATTGGACAAGTGAACTCAGTATCTGCCAGCTGATAAGCTTCTGAAGTCAAAGATCTTTTATCCAATGCATTACCAGATTATCAAAATTAAAACTCTATTACTCTGCAGTGCCAAAGGTATTTCATGCTCATACATATCTTTCATAGGATATCTTTTTCATCCTTTTCTTCCTTTTTCTTTCTTTCAATGTAGCTTTCAAAGCGGAAATTCTTTTCATTTTGTTTTGACTCTACAACTAAACATTCAAAATATAACAGTAGCTAAAACATTACTTCAGTTCCCTCACTTATTCTGGCAAAAAAAAAAAAGTACCCTATTTCAGGCCATAAACATCCAGGGGTTTAATTACAAACACTTTTCTTAAGATTTATTTTAGATACAGAAAAGGACTAAAGACAAGGTAAAGAGCAAAACAAAATGTCTGCTGCTCTTATTGATTTAATTTATGTGATATCATATGCAACTCCATTATCAAGCCAGCTCAGCAGCCCTAAGGATTTCATTGAAATAATCATGGTTCAACATGATATAAATTCCAGCCTAACATTATAAAATTTTATTAAAAATATATTTTACAACTAATTTTAAAATCCTATGGGCTCAGGCTGGGGATTTAGCTCAATGCATCACTTCCTGCCTTGAAAACTCAAGGTCACGAGTTCAATCCCCAGTACTAAAAACAAAACATCCTATGGGCTCTATTCTTCAGACATGGTATGTCATCTTTCTCCACCAAAGATATATATCTGTCAACATTTACCTTTCCTTCTCTATCCATGGCACTTCAACCATTATCCATGTATGTCAATATAATGTTTTATTTATTAGCCAAACTATTATTACAATTCTTTTATTTTTCCTACTAAATTTTATTTTTATTCTCTGAGTGTGAGCCACGTTTTATAAAATGTTACAAGTTCAATGACTCTTGCCAGTGTATTCAGAAGTCTTTAAAAAGGCTCTGAGAGCCGGGCATGGTGTCTCACGCCTGTAATCCCAGCACTCCGGAGGAAGAGACTGGAGGATTGCTGAGTTCAAGGTTTGCCTGGGCTACATAGGGAGTTCAGGGCCAGCCTGAACTATAAAGAGAGACCCTCTCTCAAAAAAAAAAAAAGGCTCTGAGACTCATATTCCAATATTAAATACTACTTTACTCCTGCCAGATGAGTATGCTGTTATTAAGTAGTTTCAGAGGTAGAAACTAATTAAATCATAGGTTCTATTTTTATATTCATTTATTGACTTGCCTTTAAAATTTAATTAATCTCTTTGCTGCTTATTATTCTTATCCCCAAAATATTATACATTTTTAAAAACTGTATTTTTAAAAACTCTATACCCTTGTTATTCTTGGGGTGGTTCCACAGAGGCAAGACTACTTATGGAATCAATGCAGTAGGTGGACACATAGAGTTGATATGTTTCAGAGTTTCTTAAGTTGAGATAGTAAGGTATAATGTCTAACATGACGGAGGTCTAAGGGCCAGAATCTACACTGATTTAGAAGGTAACACCACTAAACATCTCAGAGAGAAAAAATGAGAATAAAATGGAATTCGAGATGTGCTAACATCATCACCTTGATTTGTGAAAACTATCTTATGATTCCATAGTTAGCTTTGCTAGTCTATTATTTAATGAAGCCATCTTTTAAGATTTCTAGTAAGAAACAGAAAAGGTCAGTAGCTCTAGTTCCATGGTTCCATGTGCATATTTCCAGTTAACCCATAGAGCCAATGTCAATCAAATATTTGACTTCTAATTTTTTAAGAAGGTTACACATTACTATCTACCTTTGGTAAATGGCATATACTTAAAATATACCCCTTAAATTTAAGAATGCCTAAATTACACATCTTAGGCACAGTTTACATACCCATACACAATCCATATCATATTTGTTGCATAGAGCTCATGACTGGCTGGCTGAAATGTATTATTCAAATATTCTATATGTTTCTTATATTTCCCTTTCCATATCACTTTATCAAGTGCATGAAAAATAACTTCAGTCTTATTCTTTCAACTTCCTTTAACTGAGAGAGAATCCAAATAATGCAGTTTAAGATATGAATTACATGCAATTAATCATGTTTATTTGTCTTCTGTTGCTATGCAGCCACTATTTTCAAGAAGTACAAAAGAAGGTAAAGAGCTTTAGTGGTTCAGCTCAAACTGACCGATTTCTAGACAGGATTCCTCATTTAGTGAGCATTTATTTACTGGAACAAATCCAAGTCATTGGACTTCAGAGTTCAACATCTGCACAAGAGAAGACATTAATTATGAACCATGATTACGTCCTGTATTTGACTGCCTCAGATTTTACCATATCTGATAACTTAGTCTTGTACAAAGAACTAAAGAAGGACAAATTTGTTCCGGTCATTTTTATGTAAATATCATTCATATGCCACTTTTATACTTTCAGCAACTAAAATAATAACCAAAGTTGTGGAACCAAAAATTAAAGTGATTCAAGGCAGTCTTCAGCCTATTATCAAAACTGAAGGTAAAAAATCGATGCTCCCCATGGTTCCTTTTATAATGGAAAAACATTCATATAATGGACTCATTTCTATGAATGTCTCTACATACTTTTTGAAACTAACACAGCATGCTCACGAGGTTGAAAAGGTGGAGGGAAAGTTATTCAGCAAAGTGGATGGTCCATTCCTAATACTTTCAGTACATTTGCTTGTATTTAGCTCAATTTAAATTAATTGATGTTGCATTAGCACTAAAACCCAGATACTCACTAAACAAAAAATTCTGAATATTTTCACTGTAAATAGATTCCTTTGGAGAGTATATTCATTTTATAGCTTTGTTTCCAATCTCTCTATATGATCTCTGTGTACCATTATAAGAAACTTGTCCAAAATTAGGCAGGCACTTTTCACTTAGCAACCTAAGCGAGCATAGAAGGTGTACTCATGGAGGCTCTTAAAATTACAATCAGAAACAGATGAGAAGATTCAACCTTGAACATAGTTTACATACATGTATATTTATGTTTTAGACTAAGTACACAGTCATTTGCTCAGTTGGTACTTTCTAGGTCAGTCAACTTTGACATCTCTGCTATTCACTTTACTTCACATCTTTTAATTACTTCAAAGAATCCAACTAGGGATTTTCATTTCCATGTCTAGGTATCTTACTGTGTTCCCCTTCCTCTGAAGAACGGCACTTGGTGTCTTTAGAGGAAAAATAGAAAGTCTTTCAAAAGAAGAAAGAAATTGTCTTTAATTGAATCTCAGGAGTCTATTGTAATTACTTTTTTATTTTGTACCTTTTTTCATTCTGCGGTTTGAGATAGCAGTTTCTTGAGTACATTTGTCTTTTCCTTTTAAAGTGAATAATACCTTAAAATTTAGCCACTGAAAACACAGGAAAAGGTTGATGTCCTAGCTGATTCAGCACCTGTAGTACACTTACTCTTTACACATAAGATTGAGGTATACTTTGAAGTGTATCCTTTTTTTCTTTGAATATGAGACATACAGTCTTTTCCCTTTTTTAAAAATATTGATGAAGAGATTATAGAGTTTTGAAAAGGACTTAGATCAAGGAATTTTTTGAAAATTATTTCTGTAAATTTCAGTAAAAAATGTCCAAATGGTTCTAGATAATGCCATTGTTTTTAAATATCAGATTCTCAGGAATTTTGTCATAACTTATACATACTTTCCATAGCATTCATATGTGTTATAGTTCTTATTTCCAAAGATTCCTCTTTCTTCCTTGAGATTTGCTTATTCAACCCATTTTTCTCCTCAATATTCAACATCAGAGTTCTATACTACATTTCTTTATTCAGTTAGGGGCACCAAAATTATCAATTTCTACAAGAATTTTTCCTTCTGAGGAGATATGAATAAGAAGAGGGCCGTGTCACCTAGTCTTAATTTCAAAGATTCTTACGTTTTACTTCTAAGTAACATAACAAAAGAAACAAATAGCATCCTGATGGTTTTATAAAATTGTAATGCCTCTCAGATCGCTATTGGCATTTCCTTCTTATATGAAATTATTTTGGATTCACTGATGACTTCTGAGCTTTTAGCAAATACATTAGAGTCCAAGATACAATTTTAAGACTTTTAAAAGAAGTATTTAATCAATTTTAGAATTAACAAGTCAAGTAAAATTTAATATGTAGCTTTTAAACGCTCAGTGTACTAACTATCCTCTAAATACTATGAATTAATGAAAAAAATGCTTGGTAAAATTACTGCCTTCAGAGTATTTAACTATAGATGATGTTTCTGAAATTTTTTTAGAGGAAAATTGATTTAGATACTGCATTAACTGATTTCCTTAAACCCTTTACACACATTTTCTTTTTGGACTTATTATATCCTAAAAACTTCATTTTATACTTTATATTCAACATTCACTGCCTTCATAGATTAAAAACAAAAGTGGCCTGATGTATTTATAGTTTGAATTACATTCTTGCTTTCATTCCTTTCAATTATTCTATTTAATTCTGGGTAATGGTGTTCATTGAAAATTTCTGGAAAAGTAAATAGGTCCCTTCAAAAATAAACAACTATAGTCACATTCAACTGTTTAAGGATATTACAGTATGAGTTAAATGTACTGAATTTGATTTCTTATGCCTCTATAAAATTATTTTTTATTAACTAATGTAGTAATCAGCTTTCTAACGTTCAAAATGATTTTCTCTGGGAGCAAAAATCATTTTGTAAGTCAAATGCAAAACTTGTTCAACTTGCATTTGAAAGCCTATTTAACTATTAATCAGTTAATTTTTTATCATTCTTATCTATAAGGTAAGTATGCAAATTCATATTCCCATAAAACCTGAGGTAAGTATATGAATTTATTGTGAGTAGACTGTCAAGTGAAACACTTAAAATATTTAATAAAGAGCAATAGATGATATCAGTATAATGAAGTAAAGTCTAAACTGGCTCTTAAATCTGAGAATCTCAAATTTGTAAATCTGTGTGATTCACAAAATGCTGCCTCATAAAACTGTTATCAAACTTTCAACTATTTAGAAAAGAATTAATCGTACATCATTTTAAATCCTGATGCAGATGTCAGGGGTTATAGTGACATATCAGTTCATGCTTTTGTTTTCATAAATAGTCCCTGGTCTAAAGATAAGGGAAGATGTTTAGAACTGATTTTACAAAGCCTGAAATACTTTGAGTAACACCAAATGTTGGAACTTCCCGTTCTGATCAATTTAAAGGGCTGCTTTAACATAATAATTTTTCTCCTAAACTCGTGTTATAGGACCCGCATTTTCAAAGATCCAGATTGAAGGGGACCCTGAATTCAAACTGATTACAGAAGGTGAAACAAGGACAGAAATCATCCACGGAGGTGTGTGATGTTTTACTAGGGCCTGGTGAACATCACAGTGATTACTTGGAAGCAGAATTGATTTAGAAATATAGGACATTTAACATTTTCCCTTGGTGTTTGTCTTCTGCCAGTTGGTGCAATCATTTTCTAAGCTACAGGCTTTTATTGTCCAACAGAAAGAAAATGTAGCTGATCCTTGAATGGATACTGCCAGGATTTATTTAATCATTAAGTCTCAATGAACTTCCCATTGCTTCCCCATATGTACAATTTTACAATATAATGATTGTAATAATGGTAGTGCCAAAAGACATACTGGGCTCAGAAACAGAAGGAAAAATGATGAAAGATTCTGATGATGAGCCATTACTAAAGTTTACTGCAGGGTTTCCATCCCAGTGATGGCGAGTCAGCTTCCCAGCTGGTCCTCTTCTTCACTGAGGATCCAAGGCCTAAGTACTACCTTGTAAACAACTGACTTGAGTTTATTTGATAAATTCTCCAACGATGGTTCTGATTAAATCTCAAATAATAATAATGTTTTGAGGAATATATTCCATTATTAAAGTGCCCAACTCATGGATCTATAGCCAATATATGCAGATAAACCAAATGCATTTTTCTTCACCAACTTTCAGAGCCAATTATTAAAAAGTACACCAAAATCATTGACGGAGTGCCTGTGGAAATCACTGAAAAGCAAACACGAGAAGAACGAATCATTACAGGTGATTTTTAGTTTCACACATGAAATTATGGCCAGATACTAAATATAATAGGATAGTTAAAATTATCCCTAAGGATCATTACATGAAGTCATTTTCATGGTAATTATTAAAGCTACTTCCTTTCTTGGAAAAATAATATTATATATTTGTAATATATTGTATTCAATCAGAAATTTGTGAAATTGTCTACACACTTTATTAGGTGTATTACATATGCATTGATGCTGTATTATATGCTAGTTTTGATTTTATAATTTATTCAGGGGTATACTAGGCAGTATACTAGCATAATGAGAATACTGAAAAAACTTCTTTTGAGTTTTTATTAACATGATGATCTATACATCTACAATTATGCAAAGTGTGCAAAATAATTCAACAAATTTATCTAATCTTTGTATCACTCTCTCAGATATGAGTTAATCCAAAATTCTGAATCCAGATATACTCTCAGCATTTATTTAAAGAGTCAGCAAATATGTCTTATGCCACATGTTTTTGTATTGAGGTGTTAGGGAAACATAGCCATGTCTATTTCTTTCAGTAATGTCTGTGTTTGCTTCCACACTGCACCAAAAGAACTGCACAGCTGCACAGCATACTATGTGACCCACAGAATCTAAAGTACTTATTTTCTGGGCCCTCACAAAAGAAGTTTGCCTACATTTGTTTTGTACCATTATTTTTTTTTAAAAAATTGTCTTTTTGTTAGGTCCTGAAATAAAATATACTAGGGTTTCTGCTGGAGGTGGAGAAACAGAAGAAACACTGAAAAAATTGCTGCAAAAAGGTCAGCATGTGTAGAAAAATGTGACTTTATCTGTATCACATCTCAAATCTTGAAGGCCTTGAACATGATTTCTGTTCTATCACATTTGTTGTTCAAGTTCCATACCAACTTAAGGAAGAAGTCCATTAATAACGGAAGGAAGAATAAATGGTAGTGATGCTGATTGTTTGTTAAATAGTGCTGAAGGTTTTATAAAGAAAATAGTGTAATAAAACTCAGCTAAGACTGATGCAGGAAAATTGCAAGTTCAAGTCTCACGTGAGCAATTTAGCAAGCCCTTTAAAGGCTGGAGCTTTGCAGCTCAGTGGCGGGGCCCCTCTGTTTAAAAAACAAAACAAACTCAGAGTTGGTCTGGAATTCTTTACTGGGCAGATGCTATTATTGATCACATCAAATCTCCCAACTTGTTTTCATATAAACCGATTTCTGCTATAAAAATGTATCCTCTCAGAGGTCAGCAAGGTCAGCAAATTCATTGAAGGTGATGATGGTCATTTATTTGAAGATGAAGAAATTAAAAGACTGCTTCAGGGAGGTTAGTAAAAAGGACAAAACTAACCTATTTAACAGACTGTGGTTGGATTCTTCAGCTTTTTAAAGACTGATTGTGGAGGTTTTTCTTTAAATTAGTTAAAAAGCTAATAGCAGTTGTCTTTAATCAAGTAGTTCGCTGAAGTAATAATTGTAAAGAAATTATTACTCATTTATACAGTCTTTAAAAAGTACTATAGTAGAAATACTGGGGAGCAATGAATATTTTTTGTCATGATATAGATAATAATGGGGATACTTTGAGTATGGGAAAATGAAAAAATTTTAAATTATTAGCTATTAAGCCCAATTTTGATGTACTTTTTTATATTTGCAAAAAACTTATTCACTGCCCCCATAACATCAATAAAAAGCATGATTCTTAAGTGCATAATATAACAAAAAAATGCATTTAGCAACTTTCTTTTCCAAAACTCCATTCTTGTGAATGAGAATGTTTCTCCTGAGTGATAATCCATTCTTAAAAACATAAATTATTTTACAAATGAAATTAATCCCTAAAATACAGAATTCTCTCCATCTACTCCATTAAATGAACCTACCTTCAAAAGCAAAAGAGAAAAAAAAAAAGAATTCAAAACACTACACACACTCTAAGTGGTAATTATTCAAACAAAACTTAAATACTTACAAAAATATAATTTCAGTCATTGGCATTTGAATAAATTAATTTCCTGTTTTATCTAACAAAAATATTAGATTAAATGTTGCTTTAAACAAATATTTAAATATTTTTAAATATTCTCTTGTAATATATTATGATTTGATAAGTATAACTGAAATTTGGTATTTAATCAGCATATAGTGGAAATAGTTATTTTGTCTATAATTCTAAAAACTATATTGCTGTGACCACATATTTAAGTTGTCCTGATACTTCATATACTTTTGGTAACTGTTTTCTCCTTATTGTTTAATAATATAGAAAAATCTCATATCATTTTTAAGCCTTTGATATTAAAATATTTATTTAAACAGTTTGAATTTCTGCTCAATAGAAATATATATTCCTGAAAAGTATAAGATTATCTTTCAGAATACAAGGATTTTATTATGTATCCTAAACTACAAGAAAATCAAAACTTTTAGGGCTGGAGAGTTTCATCAGTGGCTCTGGCACCAGCCGGGCAAGTGCAAGGTCCCTAGTTTGATCCATGGTAGCCACATACAACAGTACCAGGTGGGGTGACTCATGCCCACCAGCATACCACAGTGCTGGGCGTGGTGGCTCACACCTGTAATCCCAGCACTCAGGAGGCAGAGGCAGGAGGATTGCTGAGTTCAAGGCTTGCCTGGGCTACATAGTGAGCTCAAGGCCATTCTGAACTACAAAGCAAGACCCTGTCTAAAAACAAAACAAAACAAAAAACAAAGAAAGGTCTATAAGTCTAAGGCAAAATTCACTCAATTACCTCCAAATACTTAACTTTTTGTTATGAAAATGTACAGGGGAGATTTGAAGAAAGAATCAAACACATTGTGAATTAATATTGAATTCTTTTTTTTCTCTTAGTCCCTGCCTAGTAATCAGCTTTGTAGAATAGCAGCGCTTTTTAAAGAATAAATTAATTAGTAGTTGTACTGTTTATATTGCTTTCATTCATTTAGGCTTAACTTGGGGTAAGTATGTTTTTCCCAATGTTAATAAGACTTAATAAGTTTATTGTAAGCAATACAACTAAATACTAAAGAATAGATTCAGCCACAAGAAGACACACCTATTCACATCAAGAAAGTGATGTTCTAATTTAGTGAATGGACTCTTTCTTGTCTCTTGTCTCTGTTCATCTCAGAAGTTGATTTTTTTCTATTTCTCAGAATGATCTCTCCCCAGTTCTGTGAAGCATCATTTCTTACAATGACACACCCTAAATTTAATCAAAATATTTCTAAGGAATTTTTAGTCTCATTATAAATAGAAGAGCTGCAAGTACCTGGGCATTAATTAAATGTGCTATTTTTCTTTTTCTAGCTACCTATGTAAAAGCATCAGGCAACCACTGAGTCAAAAGTACTCCCTTGACTAACATTAAGATAGACTAATGTACAAAAAGAGTAATGTGAATAAATATTACATCATGCAAGACAGGCTTTTGGTTTCAGAATCCAGCTAATTGTCCCAAATTACAACCACAGTGCTCATCTCAAAACGTGGTGCTTTCTATCTAACCTGTACATGGCTCTCTAAAACTCATCTCTTTCCATTTTCTCTCTCATTTTAAGACGGCAGAGAGCCACCGGGAGCAAATGAGGTTTCTGTTCTTTAATCACAGGTTTTCCTAGGATGTTGGTTAGTCGCGTTCCCACTCTAATATGATCACATTGAAACAGTGATAAGTTAGCTTGCATTTTATGGGATTTCAGAGAATTAAAAAGATACTATAGAAAAATATTGATTTCATTTGGATGATATGTAAAAATAAGAAGTCAGAGTTTCAAGATAAAGGTAAGCAAAAAATAAACTCACTTGTCTGTTAATCGCAAAGCAAATATAGACTTGAGAAATACTTTGAAACTCTAAGATAGTTAAGTAATGTTTTCAGTTCTTACATGTTAAAGTTTTTATTCTGTAATCAGTTAATATTTTAAAAGTTGGATAGAGTTAGCAATGAATTATTGGGAAAATGTTGGCACACATTTCCTGAATGTCTTATCACATTTCTAGAGCCGTCAGGTCTTTGTTACTTTGCTGCTGTCATTTCCGAGAAAGCAGCCAGAAACTGATTTGTAACGACAGTTACACAGAGGCCTGCATCACAAAGGGGAAGGGCAGCAAAGAGGCAGCGATTGATGGGAAGGCACTTTGGTAAACTGCATACATCCCTTCATCACAGTGCAATTCTCTTTACTGAAACATTAACCAAATTCCATCAGGCATTTACTCGTGCAAGAATGGCACGTACTGCAGGGCTCTAAAAACCAGGTAAAACAATGCGATTTGCAGTTAGCGAACTTTTTCACAATCTTGTATGGAAAACCATTATTTTTTAATATCAATGAGAAATATTAAGGACTACAAATTTTATCACTCCAAAAAATGTCAACTCATTTAAAAGTATTTAAAACTTTTGACATTTCTGCATAACTAGGCTTTCTTCCCTAATTTTCTCCAGAATTTCCAAGTATTTCTAATTATGAATTTTTAATTTTAGACACACCTGTGAGAAAGATACAAGCCAACAAAAAGGTTCAAGGTAAATGTTTTGATGCTAGTAATGTGTCTACAGATTTTTTTTTAGCAGTATGAGAACTGAAAAGGACTGTCTTAATGTGTTTTCTTGAACTTTATTTTCTGTCAAGGAGAAAACTTGAGCTGATTTGATGTAAAATGTTGTGATGATAAATGTCAGGAAACAATATTTTAATGTCCTGCACCATAATTAGAATATAAGTAGTACAAATAATAAAAGAAGGGCAAAAAATTATAAACTATTAAGAAAATTGAGGCACTGAGGTAAACTTAAGTCAAAAAATAAATATTTGAATATCCAAGTCAAGTGCAGGCAGAGCAAAATTTAAATATATTTTATGAGAGAAGGCTACAATTTGAGAAATAAGTAAATTAAAAGCATACATACAAAAAAATGGTTAATATAGCTATTTATAAAATTTTGATACAAATGTATAGTTTTCATAACATGCCTCTCTTTCTCTCTCTCTATAGATAGATAGATAGATAAAGATATATCACAAGTTTACTATTATTTCCCTCATGATCATGCTTATGTGCTTTTTGTGATTCCTCCTCTTATGTTACATTACATATCAATACATTAAAATATCAAAGATTTCATTTGTAAAGCCAAGAGCAAGTTATAATTACATACTAATAGTCAAAACAAACTATTAGACTTATAAAGGCATTATAGGCAAGTTTGATTTTAAGCCAATCTAATGTATAGAACTTTGAAATTAAAAGATTAATTGCGCAAATGTTTCTGTTTTTGTTTTCTTCTTTTTTTTGAAGCAGATCTCACTTTGTAGTTCAGGCGGGCTCTGAACTCACTATGTAGCCCAAGCTAGCCTTGAACTCCTCACAAATGTTTCTTTTTCTTCCTTTTTTTTTTTTTTTTTTTTTTTTTTTT